>JBBPTX010000882.1:0-14940 GCA_038094595.1 Pulveroboletus aff. annulatus | reverse complement strand
GTATTACTTCCGTCTTTCCCATGGACAGCCTCCCTCCCTAGCCGCTTCTCTCACAGCGGCTTAGTATCCCCTTGCTTACACTAGTACTATTAGTCATCTCGTAGTACTTATACCTCTGCTGCGTGTACTCGTACCCTACTCTTGATCTGCGCTGTAAATCGCACTCATCTTGAGCCTCTTTGTCCCTCTGTGTGACTCTGAACTTCCTAAGGATTCTGTGGTACCTCTTTGTGAGCGTCCGACCTTAGTGAAGAACATTGGTCGCTTCTACGTTCAAGACGTTTGCCAAAGCGTAACAATCTGCTGCGGGTGGGTGGAATGGAAGGTGTCAACGGTAATTAAAGATAAGGGATCACATCACAGTGATAAGGTGACTGATGGGAGGTCTGTGATGATCACAATGTTATTAAATACGTGTGTGTGATCAGTGGGGCGAAAGTGAAAGTTATAGGTGAAGCCTACTGATCTAGAAGGGCCCGTAGATCCCCTGTGTCTGGCACAGTGTCTAGGTTGGGTTTTCCCTTGATAAGATAAGAGAGGCGTCCATATGTGCAGGGTGAAGGTGAAAAATAAATGGCTGTAACAATTGCCTTAGGCATACCCAATTATCTTGTCAGCAACATGTTTGCATGGGATGCCTCTGACATGCACCAGGCCATTCTCTCGCCTGCTGCCCAGGAACCTCTCACCCTCTCACCTCTCATCTCACCTCCCCCTGCGCCTCGTCTGTATCCATGTCCATGCCTCGCTGCCCCCAAGCTGCATTCCACAATGGACAAATCGTCCGTAGAGCCACACCCCATTGTACCTCTTGCCAGTCATCCTCCTCCTCTCACCAGTCTTACCATCCCACACCATCCTCACCGTGTGCCCCTTCACCCTATGAGGATGGAGACGAATTAGACGATGTCAGGTACGCCAACATCACTGGCTCCCCAGGACCAGCCTTTAGGGATTTGTAAGGAATCCTTGCCGTAGCTTTGGGTTACTAAGGGGGTAATGTTACAATTCGCTCGCAGGACGAATGCTTTTTCTCTTCTTACAATATTGGACTAATACTTTTTGTTTCTCATGCTTAACCTCTTCTCTTCCATGTCGTTCTATGACATTCCATACACCTCATAAGCGTGCTTATCCTCCATCATGCAGGTACTCCTTTCCTTCTGATCTTCTCACACCACATGTACCAGCCCTTAACATTTCTTTCTTATGTGTGGTTTTGCCATTGACCTTTCTATTTCTAATGCTGCTTCCCATGCTGGCCCTTAACCACTGTGACACGTAACTGTCATGCTTTTGCTTTACTATATAAACCCTTCAACTGGGTCGTTTTGTCTTTTCCTTAGCTTAGTTCTACCTACGGCTTGTCACCTAGTTAGCACTAGCAATCAACTTTACCTTTGCTCCTCGAGTCTTCACTCTACCATTAAGTGAGCGCTTCACACTACGGCTCTTCCGCCTTTGTGTGTCTCTACCCTTGAATACTCGACCTGCCTGTCAAGCTAGACAGTGGTTACCCCTAGACTTGTCAACACCCTTGATGATACTCTTGATCCAGCATCCCCACGGCTGGCCTAGTGTCGTCGTATACACAAACGACCGAACCTTTGACTCTACTAGGCGTTAGTAGGTCTACACACGACCATACCCACGGCCACGCGTAATAGTTCTTCAGTTTGCACAGCCTCTCATATCCCGCAAATTGATTCCGATGATGAGGATGAACAGGACACTTGTCACAAGGATGCTCTAAAGGATATCCACACCAAGACAGTCACCTTTGAGCCTGGCATTCTCTCTTGATCACAAATGGATGAAGTTAAGGACTTAGCCCACAAGATGCATACCCTCAATATTACCAATGTTTCCTATTCAGCACTATACACTTAACTCATCTGCATATCTCCTACTGCTGCCCAAGCCTGGACATCACCCTCAACTCATTAACAACGTACTAGTGCCAACCTGACATCTTGATCTCACCTTTCAACAATGGCTGCCCTACTGTGCTATATGTGTGGAGGTGATCACCTCGTCCATGACTGCGAGTGTGCCAATGATTATATTCAAAAAGAATGGATTATCTGCAATAATGGCTTCCTCAATTTCATGAACAGCAGCCACATCCATCAACACCCCACAACAAATCTATTCAAGGATACGATTGAGGACTTCTACTGCTAGAAAGCCCCTCCAACTGCTTCCTCCACCACTGAATTCAAATGCAATCCCCCACCACACATGGCACACGTCACCACCAATCTCCTTATCACACCAGATCCAGACACTTTCCTTTTCAGCTGCAACAAAGTCATCAACAATCATGCAGTCATTGTTGAAGTCCCTGATGAGAATGAGTCCAAGGTTCTCATGATCACACGTTCAAAATCCAAGGCCACCAGGAATATGCCTGCTGCCCCAAGCCCAAGCCCCAAGCTGACCATGCCACCATCTGCTGGGATAGCCAGTACTCCACCAACCTCATGTGAAAACTCAAATGGGTTCTCTAAGCCGATCCTAGCCTTTTCATATAAGTCCAAAGCTGCCTCTCTGACATCTCCAGCTGGATCTATCGACAAATACTTTCGACCTCAGTCCCGAATGTCATTGTGGCTGACCTCCTCGCCATCAGCCCTGATCTTCAAAAAGAGGCAGTGGAGCACTGCCACACACACCACATTCCTGCCAATTCAGGTATGACGTCTGTCACCATCGCTTACATAGCAGTGCCTCCAGTCCAGATCGAGCATGCCACACCTCTTTCTGAGCTCGCTGTTACCCTCAATGGCACCCTCAAGAAACTTGCCCTGCTCGACAAAGGATCAGAAATTGTTGTCTTTGGAAAGATGTATGGAAGAAGCTTGGAGTTCCAATCAATGACCATACTGGAATGACAATGCAGACCACAAATGGATCTACTCAGCCAATGAAAGGATGTATTGAAATGTTGGAAATTGCTGTTGGAGATCTCAAGACCTGGGCACATGCTTATGTTGTTCCAGATGCCCTCTACCACCTTCTGCTTGGACGTCCCTAGCAGCAACTTGTTCGACTCACCAAATTGGAAACTGATGATGATGTTCTCATTTCAATCCATGACCTGCTTGACCATAGCTGCTAGCATACTGTCTCCACCACAAAATGCCCATTTCCAGAAAAGTCACATGATATCATGATGCTCATGACCTGGTCTGGTGTGATATCCTCACTCACCATGTGTTCACTTGCAAATTACCAGCTTCAGCAAACCTTTGACATCAACCCTATTCAACACGTTCTTGCCTACAAAAAGTCAAAAATCGGATCAAGCCGATTGCCACTACCATACCACAACATGCATGCATTGTCCATCATTTTCCTGAAGACCCCCTCACCAGTCTTCCCCCACTTTCACCATGCCCACCCACATTTGTTCCCAGTCACCGTCTTACCCAAGATCACATCGACACACTCGGAATATTCACTAACAAGTTTCTTTGGCCTGAGGAACACAAGCTCACTGCTCAAGTCCTTCTCAACAATGAACTTGGCCTTGCTTGGAACGAATCAGAAAAAGGACAGTTTCACAATGACTACTTCCATCCTGTTGTCATTCCCATCATCAAACATACACCCTGGATTCATTGTCAGCCACTGATTCCATTCAGTATCCAAGACAAAGTCATCCAGTTAATCAAGTCAAAAATCGCATCTGGCATCTACAAACCCTCGAACAGTTCCTACCAGTCAAAACGGTTTTGTGTTGCAAAGAAGAACAGGTCTATTCGCATTATACACAATCTCCAGCTGCTCAATGCCATGACAGTCAAGGATGCCACCACTCTCCCATACATCGAAATTTTTGCCAAACAATCTGCTAGATGATCAATCTACATGATGATGGATCTCTTCATCAGCTTCAATCATCATGCTCTCGCTGAGGAATCCTGTGACATCACCACATTCCAGACCCCCCTTGGCACTCTTCATCTCACTTCACTTCCAATGGGTTGGACTGACTCCCCTGCTGTTTTCCAGAATGATGTTGCTTTTATTCTACAGGCCGAAACTGACATCGCACCAAATTTTCAAGATGATATCAATGTTCTTGGACCTGTTATGCTTGGCCTGGATAGAGTTGAGCATAGCCCTGCTATATCCTGTCTAGTTGGGAATGTGAGGTCGATCGTTGAGGATATCAATGACAGTGATGCAACGTTGAGGGTTGCAGACAAGGGGAGTACACGAAGGTGAGATGCCTAGGCGTCAAGGTTCACTCAAGAGTTGAACAAGACTCATAGAGGGAGGGGGAGGTCAAAGGGGGAGCAATGACTTATATTGGTTCAGGCTAGGTGTCTAGGTGGGAAACCACAGGGAGGTCAAAGCTAAGGAGAAGGTGTAAGACCAGATCGACTGGTATATATAGTGAAAGGTGATGCATGACCGTAATGGTCACAGAGTCAAGGGTAGGGGTTAAGGGTCGGCATGGGAAATGGCAATAGAATGTGAAAGAATTGAGATAGAAAATGATAGAACCCACACATGAGAGGGAAACGTAATGTGCTGGTGTATGTGGCGAGAGAAGGAGAACACATGTGCAATAAGGCAGCACATGGAAGATAAGTGCACAAGGTCACATAGGATGGTGTACATGAGAACAAGGCCTTGGGGAACCGAGGGGTAAGGATAAAGGGTTAGTGCGGTCATCCAGAAAGATCAGAAGGGTGAGCATTCACATGGGAAGCAAAAGAAGAAAAAGAGAAAAAAGGGGCAAGGTGTGCGCCTGACACCATGAATTGTAACAGGACCTTGTTCTTGCTATGAACTTCCCAATGGCTCTTTTGAGATTATTCCTGAAAATCCCCTCATTCGCCACTTTGTCTGGGAACACTGCATCGATGTTAACCATGTTCTACATCACCTCAAACACGCTGGCACAACTGTATCAGCCAAGAAGCTTTTTATTTGTCAGCCCCAAGTCATCATCGTTGGCCAAGCCTGCAATTACAATGGACGTGTCCCTGACCCCTTAAAAGTCTTGAAAATCACTAACTGGCCCAGTCCATGTCAGTCTCATACTGAGGTCCGTGATTTTCTCAGCAGTACTGGCACCATCCGCAATTGGATCAAAAACTATGCCACAGTCACTTGCCTGCTCATCAACCTCACTCATGATGTGGTTCCATTCATTTGGACTACTGAGACATAGGAATCCATGAATTTTCTCAAAGCCACTGTCACGACATGTCCCACCATTCGTCCTATTGACTATACATCCACCAGCCCCATCATGCTCGCAGTTGACTTGTCGTACATCGCCATTGGCTATATTTTATTTCAGAACAACAACTCTCAGCTATGCCGCCCCTCTCATTTCGGTTCTATCACTTGGAATGACCACAAATTGCAATATTCCCAGGTGAAAATCGAATTATACAGCCTTTTTCAGGCTCTTTGTGCTGTCAAGGTTTGGATTATCGACATCAAGCATTTAATTGTCAAGGTCAATGTGAATTACATCAAAGGTATGCTTAACAATCCCAACATCCAGCCCAACACTGCTATGAACCATTGGATCACAGGAATCCTTGCCTTCGACTTCAAACTCAAGCACATCCCCACTTCATGTCACCTCAGCCCTAATGGATTATCTCGTAGAAGGAGGAATGAAGGAGAAGATGAGGAAGAGGAAATGGAAGAAGAGGTTGAGGATTGGATTGATGAGGTATTAGGTTGCGGAATTTGGGTCTTGAAAGCAGTTGAAGAGGGAAGGTTTTCTTTGGAAGGAAGAGGGAGGGAGAAAGTTCTCGTTCTTTCAACAAACACTGAAAAAGAAGAAAACAATATATTTATACCATCAAACAACAAAACAAAGAAATGCGACAAAGATTTACTATACATTTAAGAATTTCTTAATACACTCTCAGTTCTGTCTCACATTCCCGATTCACTCCATTCGCAATTTCTCAAATGTACCACTGAATTCTTCATTTCAGGCAAACAGCTCTGATGAAAAGAGTCTACTGGACACCATCAGCTCGTCATCTTTGACCATGATCACCTTTGTATTCTCCATGCAACACACGACCAGCTTGGACATAAAGGTATCTATGCAACTTGATGAACTATCACAGACTGCTTCTGGTGGCCATCTCTCAGCGACAACATCTCATGGTACATCAAGACTTGCCACCAATGTCAAATCCGTTCCACCAAAAAGGTCATACTTCCACCTACCATTCCCATTCCCATGCCACTATTTCACAAAGCTTATGTTGACACCATGCACATGCTGACTGCTCAAGGTTTCTCATACATAGTTCAAGCTCATTGTTCACTTACTGGATGGCCAGAATGGAGAAAGTTGAAGAAAGAAACAAGGAGGACAATTGGATCATTTTTGTTTGAAGAGGTTTTATGTAGATGGGGAGGTATAGAGGAGATTGTTACAGATAATGGGATACCCTTCATTGCAGCACTTGACTGGCTCAAAGACAAATACAATATCAAGCACATCCACATCTCGGCGTACAATTCAAAAGCAAATGGCATTGTTGAACGTTCTCATTGCATTATCCGCAACTCTCTCATCAAAGCATGCAACGGTGATATTACTCAGTGGCCCTCTCTCACTCCACACATCTTCTGGACTGATCGTGTCATGACTTGTAAGTCGACAGGCCACTCTCCATACTACATGGCCCATGGTGTCGAACCCATCATTCCCTTCAACATCACCAAAGCAACTTTCCTCATGCCTGCTATTACCAGTCCTCTGTCCACTGTTGAACTTCTTGCTGCTCATGCCTGCCAACTTGCCAAATGCAAAGACGATCTTGCCAATATACACCAACACATCCTCCACAGCCACTTCACATCAGCTGCTGACTTCCAGTGATATTTTGCACATACCATCCATGATCACAATTTCACCCCCTGTTATGCGTGACCATGGGTATGATCGCACGTAGACCTACTAATTGCCTAGTAGGGTCGGAGGGATCTGTTGTTTGTATCGACGACAATGTAGGGCCAGCCGTGGGGATGCTGGGTCGAGGGTACCATCAAAAGGGTATGATGGGTCTAGGGAGTAACCACTGCCTAGCTTGGCAAGTGGGTCAAAGGTTCGAGGTAGAGACACATGGAGGCAGGCAAGCCGTAGTGTGAAGCGCCCACTTAATGGTAGAGCGAAGACGCAAGGAGGAGAATCAGTGGATTTGCTAGTACTAACTAGGCAACAAGCCGTAGGTAGAACTAAGCTAGGGAAAGAGACGAAGGGCTCTGTTGAAGGGTTTATATAGCGAAGTAAAGGCGTGACAGTTACGTGTCACAAGGGTTAAGGGCCAGCGTGGGAAGCAGCATTAGAATAAAGAAACCAATGGCAAAACCACACATGAGAAAGAGACATTAAGGGCCGGCGCATGCGGCGTGAGAAGATCAGAAAGAAAAGAGTACCTGCGCGGTGGAGGATAAACACGCTTACGAGATGTATGGAATGCCGTAGAACGACATGGAAGGAATGAGGTTAAGCATGAGAAATGGAGAGTATTAGTCCGAGAGAGAAAGTAAGGAAAAAGCGTTCATCCTGCGAGCGAATCGTAACATTACCCCCTTAGTAACCCAAAGCTACAGCAAGGATTCCTTACAAATCCCTGAAAGCCGGTCCCGGGGAGCCAGTGATGTTGGCGTAGCTGACATTGTCTAGTTCATCTCCATCCTCATAAGGAGAGGGGGCGCGAGATGAAGATGGCGCAGGATGATAAGATTGCTGAGAGGAGGAGGAAGAATGATGAGAGGTATGGTGGGGAGGGGCTCGACAGATGATTTGTCCATTGTGGAATGTGGCTTGAGGGCAACGAGGCATGGACGTTTGTGTGGGGGAGGATTGAGCACGAGGGGAGGTGAGGCGAGAAGCAAGAGAGCAAGAAGGTGTTACGATTCGCTCGCAGGACGAACAGTTTTTCCCTTTTATCAATATTGGACTAATACTTTCCGTTTCTCACGCTTTACCTCATTCCTTCCATGTCGTTCCACGACATTCCATACATCTCGTAAGCGTGCTTATTCCTTCACCGCGCAGGTACTCTTTTTCTTCTGCTCTTCTCACGCCGTATGCGCCGGCCCTTAACGTTTCTTTCTCATGCGTGGTTTTGCTATTGGCCTTCCATTTCTAACGCCGCTTCCCACGCCGGCCCTTAACCTTTGTGACACGTAACTGTCACGCTTTCACTTTACTATATAAACCCTTCAACAGGGTTCTTCGTTTCCTCAGCTTAGTTCTACCTACGGCTTGTTGCCTAGTTAGCACTAGCAATCTACCTTGTTACTCCTTGCGTCTTCGCTCTACCATTAAGTGAGCGCTTCACACTACGGCTCACCTGCCTTCGTGTGTCTTCACCTTAAACCTTTGACCCGCTAGTCAAGCTAGGCAGCGGTTTACCCTTCGACCCGTCAACACCCTTGACGGTACTATTGCCCCAGTATCCCCACGGCTGGTACTACGTCGTCGTCGACACGAACGACTGAACCCCCTTGACCCTACTAGGCATTAGTAGGTCTATGCGCGACCACACCCATGGCCACACGTAACAAAAGAACTAAGCTGCCTCCTCGTTCGGGTACTATCACGTACACCGCCCACCATAGCTTCTCACAGAAACACTCGAACCACTGATCCATGTTGGAACCCTCGAGAACCTCTGCGTACTTTGCACTCTGACTCCTCTGACACCCCGGACGATCCCAACCCAGCATATTGGGACGAAGACCCCGACGAGCCTTTACTAGACTCGGACGAAGAACTCGCCACTCGTGATCTTTCCCATAGCTTTTCTGCTTCGGTGCAGATACCTCACCCTCAGACTCCCCCATCCCCGACACCCAGACGCCAAACCGGCCACATCTTTCCCCCGATCCCTCGCCCACCGTCACCCACTATGACCACCAAACCCCTTGAACTTCGCATCGGTACCCCAGACAAGTACGATGGCGACTATCGGACAGCCAAACAGTGGTTTGACTCCGTCACCTTCTACCTCAACGTCAACGCTGAGGTATATACTACCGACCCAAAGCGCATCGTGTTTATGCTCTCTTACATGACCTGTGGCCCCACACTTATGTGGGCTAACACCTTCCGTTCTTCGAAAATCGCAGCTGATGGCTCGATTAACATGGGCTCTTGGTCTGACTTCCGCGATGCCTTTATCTTGGCGTTCAAACACTATGACACCACTGGCAACGCAATTGCCTGGTTGACCACCACTCGCATGACCGCCACAAAGACCGGTGGATACTCCCCCTCGCTTACTGAGTACAACGCTCAGTTCCAGAACCACTGCGCCATTGCCAGCATCACCGATGACAATGTCTTGATCGGCTACTATTCAGCCGCCATCCCTGACGCCCTCATGCGCCGTATCCTCGCCATGGAAACGATCCCCACCACCATCGACAATTGGTTAAAGAAGGCCGTCACCTTTCAAACCCACATGGAGCGAGCTCGAGAAATCGCCGCCCGCCACAAGACTCCCACTCGCCACACGTATCATCAATACTCCACCCCCGCCTCTGCCAGAGACCCCAATGCTATGGACGTTGACGCCATCCGCCTCCCACGCCTCACCCCTGCTGAACGCGAGCAATGCCGCAAAGAAGGCAAATGCTTCCGCTGCCGACAGAAAGGACATCGAGCTATCAACTGCCCGACGTTCACCTCAAACTCTCCAAGGCCGAAGAAGGTTGTTCGGAGGGTCACTGAAGTGGAAGTCGAGGACGAAGAGGAAATCCCTCGATTACAAGAGATAGACGATGAAGACGACGATGAAGAAACCAAGGTGTCTTGCGTCGCCATCACCTCTCTGGATTTTTGAAATGGAACGCTGCCTCGACATCAGTAGTTCCCTCCAATACGTGTGCACCTGTACTTGTATCTACATCCAAGAAATCAATGCGTATTTCTCTTCAACTCATTGATCCCTCGCACACCATGAAAACCGTCGACACTCGTGCCCTCATCGACAGCGGAGCAGACATCAACTGCCTCGACTGGGACTTCGCTAAGAAACACCGACTTCCCCTTGACAAACTCCCAACACCCATTCCTGTCAATAACGTTGACCAAACCCCCAATGCTAAGGGAGCCATCCGATATACCGCCTCCCTCTTCACAAACATCGATGGAATTGCTCAGCATGTACGCTTCCACGTCATGCATTGCAGATCCGAGAACGTGATCCTCGGAACCCCCTGGTTAGAACTTATGAATCCCTCCATTGACTGGTCGTCTCGAACGATCAACATCCCTGAAACGGTAGATGAGTCAGCCTCTCTCTACCATATCCACGTTGCGGATCTAAAACGACACGACAATGTCCATCCTCACGCACCCCCTGTGAAACCACCTCGTCACGTCATGGTGGAAACCATCCCCGACCACACCCTCTCCACATTCCTCGACATGCCAGACGGGAATCTCTACGTCCGACGTGCGCTTTACGCCAACTCTTGCCAGCGGGTCCTCAAATCAGGATCCCGATACCACCAGACCCACCTGAAACTCGTCGCCAAACTTACCACCACTACAGAGCTCGCAGCAGCCGCCGAGAAGGCTAAACCTAAAGTAACCCTCCCTGACGCCTATAAAGACTTTGCCCCCGTCTTCGCCAAAGAATCTGCCGATTCCCTTCCTCCCTCTCGACCCTACGACCACAAAATTAACGTCAAAGATTCGTTTACTCCGAAGATCAGCAAACTCTACCCGCTTACCCCAGACGAAAAGAAAGCCACCGAAGACTTCCTCGACAAAAACCTTGCTGCCAGCAAGATTCGCCCCTCAAATTCCCCTCAAGCATCACCATTCTTCTTTGTCAAAAAGAAAGATGGTAAACTTCGCCCCTGCCAAGACTATCGATACCTCAACAAACACACTATCCGCGATGCCTACCCACTACCGTTGATCTCAGATCTTCTCGACAAGCTCAAGGGCGCCCGTGTATTCACCAAGTTCGACGTACGTTGGAGGTATAACAATGTACGTATCAAAGACGGACACCAATGGAAAGGTGCCTTCCTCACCTATAAAGGGCTCTTCGAACCCATGGTTATGTTCTTCGGCATGACTAACTCCCCAGCAACGTTCCAACGTTTCATGAACGACTCCTTCTGCGACATGATCGCAGAAGGATGGTTAGTGATCTACATGGATGACCTTCTCATCTTCTCTCCAGACGATGCCACCCACACCGAACACACTCGCCGTGTCCTTCAATGGATGACGGAACTTGACCTCCATCTCAAGCTGGAAAAATGCCAATTTGCTGTCCCCGAAGTTGAGTACCTCAGGATGATCATTAAAGAAGGACAACTCGCTATGGATCCCGTCAAGCTAGACGGAATCGCCAAGTGGCCTACGCCACAGAAAGTCAAAGATGTCCATTCTTTCCTTGGATTCGCTAATTTCTATAGATGTTTTATCCCAGGCTATTCTAACATCGCTCGTCCCCTTATCGATCTTACTAAGAAAACTATGCCCTGGAAGTGGGCCGACTCGCAACAAACCGCGTTCGAGCAACTCAAGGAGTCGTTCCTCCGTAAGCCTGTCCTCTTCATGCCTGATATCTCTCGACCTTTTGCCATGGCCACCGACGCTTCCAAATATGCGTCGGGTGGAATTCTGTTACAAACCGATGCGAACGGGGATTGGCACCCCTGTTCTTACTTATCTCAATCTTTCTCTTCCTCAGAACACAACTACGATATCCACGATCGGGAGCTCTTGGCCATTATACGTGGTTTCAAAGCCTGGAGGCATTACCTCCATGGCTCTCCCTTTCCTGTCAAAGTCTTCTTCGATCACAAGAACCTTACGTACTTCTGCCGCCCCCAGGATCTCAATCGCTGCCAAGCCCGGTGGCTCCTCAACCTTGCTGACTATGACTATGATATCACCCATGTTCCTGGACCTCAGCTTGCCGGCCCCGATGCCCTCTCCCATCGCCCGGACCTCCTCCCACACATTGATTCCGACAACATCAGCGTCACTCTTCTACCCGACACCCTCTTTGTCCGCCTCATTGATTCCGCCCTCTCCAACCACATCGCGTCCACCTCCGCCTCTGATGACCTCGTCCTCCATAAACTCCAGGAGCTCAACGGCTCCCTTCCCCCTGCCCTCTGTTCTTGTCTCGCCGACTGGCAATACTCCGATGGCGTCCTCCAGTACCAAGGATGCGTCTATGTCCCTCCCGACCGTGACCTTCGCCGCGCTGTCGTTCAGCATTCCCATGACCATAACTCTGCCGGCCACCCCGGCTACCTTAAAACCCGTCAACTCGTTGCTTCCGAATTCTGGTGGCCTGGCCTTGCCTCGTTTGTTCGCTCCTATGTTGAAGGCTGCGCCGTATGCCAGCGCAACAAGGCAAATACTCACCCTCCGTCCCCTCCCCTTGTTCCCATCCCGTCCTCTTGCTCTCGCCCTTTTCAGCAGATCTCCTGCGATCTCATCACCGATCTCCCGCTCTCCGGGGGCTTCGACTCGTTATTGGTCGTGGTGGACCACGGCCTTACTAAGGGGGTAATTCTTTGCCCTACGAAGAAGACCATCACTGCCAAAGGTATCGCAACACTCTTTTTCCACAAAGTCTACCTCCATTTCGGCCTTTACGAGAAAGTCATCTCCGACTGAGGACCACAGTTTGCCTCTGCCTTTGCCAAAGAACTCGGCCGTCTTCTCAACTACGATCTTTCCCTCTCCACAGCGTATCACCCCCAGACCGACGGCGAAACTGAACGAGTCAACCAGGAGATCGAGACGTATCTTCGCATCTACTGCGGAGACCACCCTTCTACCTGGTCCGATCATATCTCCCATGCCGAATTCACCCATAATCACCACCCTCATTCTGTTACTGGAAAATCCCCGTTTTATCTCATGATGGGATACGAACCCCGCGCCCTGCCCTCGGTGATCGCCAAAACCAACATCCCCGCCATAGAAACCCGCCTCAAAGAACTCACCGCCCAACGAGATGAGGCCCTCGCATCCCATGAACTTGCACGACAAGTCATGGCGTCCAGGTCTAAGTCAAAATTTGTGCCCTTCGAGAAAGGACAACGAGTTTGGCTAGAGGCCCGGAATTTTAAAAGGTCCGTTCAGGATCCGAAGTTCACCGCAAAGCGCGAAGGCCCCTTCGTCATCTCCGATGTCTTATCACCCATCTCCTACCGCCTCCGACTCCCACGAACATGGAAAATTCACAACACGTTCCATGCTTCTCTCTTATCGCCCTATCGCGAAAACGACGCATACGGCCCGAACTTCCCCACACCGCCTCCAGATCTTGTCGAAGGACAAGAGGAATATGAAATAGAACGAATCATATGACATCGAGGTATGCTGTCGGCCCGTCAATACCTGATCCGATGGAAAGGGTACTCCGCCGAAGAAGAATCCTGGGAACCCGAGCGGAATCAAAAACACTCGTCGGAGTTACTAGAAGATTATAAAAGATGACACCCCCGCGCTTTCTCCTTCTCATCCGCTCGCCCACCACGCCGCTGATAAACCCCCTCCATCTTCTCCTCATGGCTATTGAATTCACCAATGTCGACACCCCCGCCGCCGCACCATCTACCAACCCCAGCACAGTCCGTCTTCCCTCTACTGACCCCGAGAGGGTCTCTCCTACTCGCCCCACCGCCCCACAGCCTGTCAACTTCGCCACTCTTATTGGCAATATTCCCCAGTCCCACGTCTCCCCCGTCTCGGGCAGGATCCAATCCTCGCCATCATTTACCCCTCCGCCCGATCGGGAACCTTCTCCTGGACCACCCTCGTTCCTAGGCGTGCACCGCCCCCAGCTTGTCCGCGCACCTAGCTCAGACTCCCTTGTCACCCACTCGGGATGGGACTCCCAGGTCCCACTAGATGTCTCCAACCACCACCACACCGGTAGAATCCGGGAGGAGCGATTCACCGATGAGCATTACGTTCGCTTTCATTCCCTCTTGTCTGATGACCACCTTCGGATCCCTATTAGTGTCTATACTTCTGATGGTTCGCCCATCTTTACTTGGTTCGAATCCGCGATGCAGTTGAACCACATTGCCGCCTTTGTCTCCGGCTCGGGCCCGGTCTTCCCTCACACCACACTTGGCAGGACCATGCAGGACTTTATCTATCATGCACGTTACCAATCGTACTCTCACGCCTTCCAGATGGGCTATGACTCCTTCCTCCTCGACGTCGATAACCACTTCCGAGATCTAGCTGCCGCTGGTCGAGGACTTGGAAACGAAGTTCTGAGGGACGGGTCGCCTATCCACAGGCAAACCCTCAATGATTGGTGGACTGGTTGAAATGGCAGAGACCGCGTCTATCCTGGCCACCCTCGTTTCAATCAACGGTGCTTCCAGTGCCACTGTCTCGGCCATACTCAACTATCCTGCAGACAATATGTCTGTGCTGGATGTCGTCGACAAGCACCTGGTCATTCTCTTGCCCGTTGCCCAGGATCCTCCCGCCCTCTTGCCTCTCGCCTCACTTCCCCCCGTGCTCAATCCTCAACTACGTCCACGCCATGCTGCCCCCAAGCCACGTTCCGCAACAGACAAAACGTCTGTCGAGCCACTCCTCGCCGTACCTCTCGTCAGTCCTCTTCCTCCTCTCAACAGTCTTACCATCCCGCGCCATCCTCACCTCATGCCCCCTCTCCTTATGAGGACGGAGATGAACTAGATGATGTCGGCTACGTCAACATCACCAGCTCTCCGGGACCTGCTTTTAGGGACTTGTAAGGAATCCTCGCCGTAGCTTCGGGTTACTAAGGGGGTAATGTTACGATTCGCTCGCAGGACGAACAGTTTTTCCCTTTTATCAATATTGGACTAATACTTTCCGTTTCTCACGCTTTACCTCATTCCTTCCATGTCGTTCCACGACATTCCATACATCTCGTAAGC
>JBBPTX010000881.1:0-14957 GCA_038094595.1 Pulveroboletus aff. annulatus | reverse complement strand
TTCGAGCTGGGACTGTCGCACGTCGTCCGCAGAGGGTTTGCGGGCGATGAACGAAAGAGTTCGTGTGGCGGCGAGGGTGTGGACGCGGTCGATCTGGAGGGACATTTGGCTGGCATGGCGGTGAGTAGTACTACTAGGATAAATGACACGACAAGCAACGTACACTGGTCCACTCGAGAGACGGCGGGACAAGCCAAGAGTCCACGAGGCCCACCGCTTTCTCACGACCGAGTCTATGATGCTGACTCGGTGGGCATACACAAAGTGTAGCCATGCTATAAATCATCACCGTAGTCACGCTTTCAAGAAAGCGAGTTGGCAATGAAAACGATAGATGGGGTGCACATCCCACATGATCTGAATCCAATGCAGGGTACTCTGCTTGGGCCGTTCGAACACCCGGGGATCTGACATTGGCACTCGGACAACACATCAATGCAAACATTGGTCAGGGGCATCGAACACCCCTTTCAATGTCCCCTTGTGTATAACCTGTATTCCCTTGTCTGGTATTGAAATCCAAAGGACCAGCAGGACGTGCCACAGGACCTTGGCTTCAATAGTGTCAGGTACAAGGATTCTCGAAAAAATACCTGTCAAGTGACACAGTAACAACTGTATCATGTCAACTCTAACCGATGAGATGGATATTTCCATAATCTGTCTGTTACTTTGAGACTGCACGCTCACTTTCGCCCGACAAATATCTTCCGACAGCAGACCTCATCTTATATGACTGTCCAAGCACTGGCAAAGGAAGCAAGTCCCGTAACCCTTGTTGCTAGCGCCAGTGACCGGTCCGTATGGGTGATAGCAATGTCAAATCTTCCGCGAGTTTACAGGGTGTAATCATGACCTTGACCTCTGATTTTCTCAGGTTATGATAGCGGTGTTGATAGCATTGGAGCAAGATCTAACACGGCCAAACATGCGCAGCGCTAATGGCGCACGAGAACCTTTTTGCCAAGTTGAACGCGTCCAAATTACAATCGGCCCACCGCTCATTGCATTCTACCACAAACTGTTGCGCACACGGCTGGCAGGGATAGTCAATTGGTGAGCCTTGTATCCAACCAGTTCGGGCTCGTGGTGACCTGTTTCCCATGTCGCACCATTTGGTCTAGTTTTGTACAGTCCGGCATTGTCCAACTCTGCGGCCATGAGTGCGAGCGTTCGGGCGAGAAGACCACCCTCTCCACCCCCTGGTCTGCCCCACGTCACTCCTTCAGCACACAAATATCCTCCACTTTCCTCACGAAAAGACGACCTGGACGCAGACGCGCGACGGGAAGCAGCTGCAAAAGGATACGGTCCTAATCGGAGAACGCATCCTCCTGGCGGTCTGAACATCACTTCGGGAGAGTGGAAGCTGCTCGTCGTCGTTCTCATCGTTGCAACCTTTGTTCGCCTTTTCCGAATATCAAAACCGGACAGCGTGGTGTACGCTTCCGAGTCGAGTCTCGCGTGTTCATCTGCTAAGGTTTTTCTGTAGGTTCGATGAGGTTCACTTTGGCAAATTTGCCGGGCGTTATATCAAGACGCGTTATTTCGTGGATGTCCATCCGCCGCTGGCCAAACTGTTGATCACTGCCGCGGCATTTTTATCTGGATTTAATGGGGATTTTGACTTCAAGGACATTGGAAAGTGTGTGTCGTTGCATATCCCAAGTCAACTGACCTTTAAACTAATTTCATAGAGTATTTGAAAACACGCCCTATGTCGCTATGCGTATGGTACCCGCTGCGCTCGGTGTTGCCACCATCCCAATCGCCTACCTCACATTACGCGCACTCGATTGCAGAGCTACCGCCGCTCTACTCGCCGCACTCTTTTTAACCTTTGAAAACGGACTCGTCACTCAATCACGATACATCCTTCTCGATTCACCGCTGGTATTCTTCACGGCACTCACCATATTTCTATTCGTCGGGTTTTCGAATGAGAACAAGCATCAGCCCTTTACTGAACAATGGTGGGGCTGGCTCATTCTCACCGGCCTTTCGCTCGGCGCAGTCCTATCTTGCAAATGGGTTGGTCTCTTTACGGTCGCGACTGTCGGCGTGTGCACCATACTGCAGCTCTGGTTACTCCTTGGGGATCTACGCGTCAAACCTCGGACATGGGTGAGGCACTTTTTTGCGAGAGCATTGTGCCTCATCGCCATTCCGATTTTGTTCTATATGACCATGTTTGAGCTGCATTTCTTGATTCTGGGAAGTTCAGGCGATGGTGATGCCTTTATGAGCTCCGAGTTTCGGCAGACGTTGGGGCGTGGTATGCCCGATACGTATGCTGGTGCGTTCGTGTTCGTCGTCGAGGGGACATGTGCTTGACTCCCTCGTCAGACGTTGCTATTGGTTCAGAGGTGACTATCCGTCATCTGAACACCCAGGGCGGGTACTTGCACTCACACCCCCACAATTACCCCGGTGGAAGCAAACGTGCGCGACTCTGCGTCGCCATTGGCGATTCATGCTGACTTTCCGCTCAGAACAACAGATCACACTCTACCCACACCGAGATGAGAACAATGTGTGGCGTATTCTCAACGCTACCCTCGACGGCTATCCCCAGTACGACTACGAAACGCAACCCCTCGAGTACATCAAGGACGGCTCGCGCATCAAGCTACGGCACATCTTCACCGAAAAGTCCCTCCACTCGCACGACATCCGACCACCCGTCTCGGACGTCGACTTTCAGAATGAGGTATCCGCATACGGCATGCCCGGGTTCGTTGGCGATATCAACGACGATTGGATCGTCGTGATCGACTCGGGCGACAGGAGCGACAAGGAGTCGAGCAAGCGCCTCAAGACGCTGCGAACCCATTTCCGACTGAGACATTTGAATACGGGGTGTTATCTCTTTTCGCACAAGGTCAAGCTCCCCGACTGGGGATTTGAGCAGCAGGAGGTGACGTGCAACAAGAATGCGGTCAAGCCGAATTCATTGTGGTATATCGAGTATACGTCCCAGCACCCACAGTGTACGTGGCCCGTGTTGTCGCTTTGTGGGGTACTCATTGGAACAGTGCCCGCTGATGCGGAAAGGGTCAATTACCGAATTCCTGGGTTCTTGGCCAAATTTTGGGAGTTGCAGCAGGTGATGTGGACCACGAACGCGGGTTTGACGGACAAGCATGCATATGACTCGCGCCCATTGAGTTGGCCTCGCCTTCGCCGTGGTATCGTCAGTTGTCTCCACGCTTTTGATCATCTCCTCGATGCTCATGGATTCTCAGAACTTTTGGGTAAAAGACCACCACCAGGTCTACCTGATTGGCAATCCATTCATTTGGTGGTCAAGCACGGTCTCTATCATCGCTTATGTCGTCGCCCGCGGATGTCTTATTCTACGTGCAAAGCGAGGATATCGGGACTTTGAGAACAGTGAGTGTCATGTTTGGTCTCGCATCCGACTGTTATCGATTGCATACCCAGCCAAGGTGGTCAAGTACGACACGCTATGCGGTTTCCTCTTTACCGGCTACTTCCTGCACTACTTTCCGTTCTTCCTCATGGGCCGCCAGCTCTTTCTACACCACTACTTTCCCGCGCTCTACTTTGCGATTCTCATGTCGTGCGCGGTGTTTGACTTTGCAACATCAACGCTGACGCCCAAGATTCGGCTTCAAACTGCGGCGCTACTCGCCATTGTGGCCATTTGGAACTTTAGCAAGTTTAGCCCACTGGTGTACGGAAACGCGTGGACGAGACGGCAGTGTGCGAACGCGCGGTGGGTCAAAACGTGGGACTTTGCTTGGTGCGTTCTGGTCGTCGTCCTGTCGTTTTTCGTGCTGACCTTGGGGAAACACGCCTAGCGACGAATTTGTGGACGACGTGCGTATTTTTTGGTTGGTCGTGTCGAACGCTGTCTCACATGCGTGCGTGTCTAGTCTGTGCAGCATTCAACACCACCGCATGACAAGGCTGTTGGCGCCTCCGCTGGCGGCGATTCTGCGGCGGCTGAAGTGAACACGGCTATTCCGTCGGGCATCGTGGCAGAGCCGGGCAAGGACGTGTTTGCAAAGGATGATCGGGACAAGGCGAAGAGTAGTGCCGCGATGGATAGCGGCAGTTTGGACAAGGATGTGGTGTCGTCGGGTGGCGATGGGGAACGGGTGGCGAGTGTGGTTGGCGGGGAGGAGACAGTGGGCGAGCCTGTAGAGGCCAAGGCGGGTGAGGTGCCCTCGGGTGATTCAGAGGATCAGTCCACGGTTTCGGTGGGGAAGAAGGCAGAGGGACCGATGGACCAGGAGGAGGCGCTAGCGGACCAGGTTGCACATGAGTTGTATCCCGAAGCGAGGGACGATGAACAGCGGTCTGCGCATGACGCGTGATCTATGCTGGTAGTGTATTATGGCGCGCCACTTTTTTTTCTATCTAGAAGACCGGACATGCCGATGGGTTTCGTTCTAGACGATAGTGTAGTTTCATCTTTTCTCGTGTCCTTTTGGTCTGCGCTGGAAGCTTTATTGACTGCCTCTCGAATCTCGTCCTGTTTTGAGGCCCAAGCTGGCCGCGTCAATTTATATGCATTGCCAACGCGACCGTTCCATCTGCCGCATATCTGGCTGACCCGGTGGTACAGTATGTACATTATCTAATAATTGGCATTCAAGTCATGATGGGCCTAGAAGCCCTTGCCAGTGACACACATACATACATCCATCTCATCCGCTGGCTCGATTCAAACTATACTAAATGCCTCACATCCCCAACTCTTCTGAGCTACTGGCACCTGCAAGCGATCGCACACGCTTCGGTCGTGCGGCTCGTGCTCGCCCAACCGTGACACACCAGGCATTGAGACTTGGGTCAGCGTTTCCTCACCTAGCGTCCGTTCAGTCTCATCCAGCCGTCCCTTAGATGCACTCATTTCCGCACTGATATCGACTCACAGAAATAGCGTCGATCATTGACGGGACCAATCCCCAGCACCTGCGACGCCACCGCAATTTTGTCTGCCATCGCCAAAAACGACACAGGCAGCTTGTACGAGACCAAAGTCACCAAGGCCTGAGTTGAACGCTGAACAAAGTTTGCCCCTTTCGCTCAGAACACGAGTCATACCCCCGCGAACGCTTCCGATTCATCAGCTTGGCCATCAGCATGGACGTCATGCGCGTTGTGTATAAAAAGTAGAAATCCCGTTATTTTTTACTGCTGTCTGCGGTGTAGGACCTAGATTGCCGCGTGTGACACAGACACCCGTTCAAAGAACATACCTCTGAGTCATCAAACTATCGGCGTTGATATCTCAGGCTCGCAAACCGGTGAATCCGACGCAATGAGAATGAGGTGGAGTTTAGGGTCCATGTCTTTGCGGTTGACTTGAGGTGACAGCAGACGTCAATGGCCGTTTTGATGAAGCGATACAGAGGTTTGGAGAAGAGCGTGTGCGAGGCCTGCGCGGTGGCTATTTCAAAATCGAGCTAGCGAAGGATCATGTTCCCGGTGGCGAAGCGCACTTGCCAGGAAATCCCGTGTGAGCTGTGGAAGGTGACACCAGTGTGAAAGGGAGATCCATGCGAGCCAGCTCGAACTGTAGTGTGTTCAACGACTTCAAGTTCCTCAGGGGTCTCGAGTAGTCAGGGAAGACATGGAGCTGGTACGATCAGTCCCGATCGAGATCACTACGAAACAGTACTTACCATTCAAATATTCGGCATTCAGGAGAGTCCTTGGACCTTAGAACCAACTTGAAAGGATCGTGCCAAAGCAAAGCCTCGTTCGCAGTAGACCTTAGCTATAGGACTCGCAAGACAGGCAAAAGAATCAACAGTGTAAACGCGATCACTCTTCGAACTCGACCGCGACGTCGCGACGTCGCCCTACCTAGTTTTAAAACATGCTGAAACTAGACCGCCTAGGCACTTCGGTTGTTCTCAAGCTCGTTGAGGACGTAGAGAGTCTCTCAGAGCCTGTCGTGCGCTACAACGAGTCCGAGTCTCTCACACACTTTGTCACCTTCGTACTGGGGGTCAATACTCGTCGCTGAATCTCAGACAGGCTTGGGCAATTGGCCTTCGCTTGATGCTCTTCGTTTGGATTGGCGATTCGCCTCTAGACAACCTTGGTAACCGATCCAATACATCACCCTCAAAGGGCTTTTGTCCCTCTTGATGCATTGTCGGCTCTCGGTGTGCTTGCGTTGCCTGTGGAGGCAAGACGCGTTCCACAGTGATAGCCACGTTGGTCCGACTCCTAGTCAAGACAAGCCAGTACAACCTTTTGTGGAAACGGGTGTAGAAGCGCTTCAAGGACAAGTTTCATATCGACTATCCGTGACTCGGACTCAGACTCGGATTCAGAATGAACCCGGTGGTTCAGTACGCTTGTTGCTCACTCACCCTGCCCCTTGTCCTTCGTCCTGTCTTTTATTATTTGTCATCTACAGGCGCAATGACCCATACAATTTCAGATATGATGCAAGAATTCAATAATCATACGAATGTACATTACGTCGGAGACGCTACATGCCTGAGGTGGTTGTACTGGCTGGATGATGATCTACGGTACGTTATAGTCGGCGTATTGTCTTCTTTATTTTTATTTTTGTATTGCCGACTTCGACATGGCATCTCCAGACTACCCAAGGTTCGGAAAAATGCTCATCATCACGGAGTCCAAGTCGAGCATCATAATATGTGGACTGGATTATTCCGTTTGTTGTGCCATTTACCTACGTTGGTTTAGTACGATGTGTTGGCCGAATAAACCACGCAGCACGCTTCGATCTTCCCAAGAAGAAGCCTGGAGATGGGCGGTGTGGGTTTCCTTTACAAGTTTCCATGAGTTCAATGGTTATCTACCAGCTGGCTAATCCGGTTGTCCGGTCAGTGAAAGCCGGTGCATCAAGCTACTCCGGGCCTGTTCCTCTACCGGCGTTGGCTTATAACAGGCTCTTCCAATCTCGGTTTGATAACATCATCTTCTCATTCATCGTCCATTCACCATAGTTTCTATCCAGGGCCATGTCTTCCAGTGTACAATCCGTTGTCGCATCTATTGAGATGAACAACTACCTATCGCGTATGCTTGCTTTCAATGGTGCTTTCCACTCATAAATCTTATTATGCACCCTAGTTGTAGTGGTCACGGCCGTCGGATACGACTACGGTAAGTGGTGTATGAGAATCTATTTACATTGAACAAATTTATTGACAATGTTATCAGTGCTCACGTTCAGGGACGAAGTATGCCTTACATCCCCACACGCTGCATGACCATCTCACCGGTTCACAATCCCCACAGATTGAATATATTTGGGTCAGTACTGGGAATTCTCCCCCTTCAAGCTACATATCTTCTGAATTTGCTACAGAATAAGCCTTGGACTTCGCCTTTGATCGCTACCTCGAGCTAACTCAGCTTGATCAAAGCGGGGAGTTCTTTTGTACCTGGCCCTATAAAGGTGATTCATCATATCTCAGATGAAGATATGTATTTCTGACTGCTCTTAGAGGTATGTGCTCATCTTTACCTTGCATTGATCAGCCATCTTTCTGAGCCGTTGGTTTTATAATAGTTGTGAGTCCGTTTATTCTGCCTCTGCAATGTCCATATATGCTCAAGGACACCTTGCAGGTGAATTCGTTTACAACTTTTCTCAATGTTCTTTTGTTATTTTTATGGCCGCTGCAGAGTGTAAGAGTTCATTCCATTACATTTGAGATCGATCTCACGGGTAGAGTCAGTGGTAATGGTCCTCCGCGTGTGGGCGGTATATAATCAATCCAAGCTCGTCCTTGGAATCCTTTCCGCACTATACACCATCGAAATGATCGAAAACATAGTCCTGTGTGTTTTGGCCAGCGTCCACTATGCCTCATCCAGTATGTCTCTATTTCAACCACTTGTAGCCAGACGCGTACTATTCTCCCCTTCTATAGTCACCACCACTCAAGTACTCAATTTCTCGTACTGTGTGGTGCAACCCGTTTCCGTCGTCTGGGATGAGTTTTCGGGTGGCGCTCAGATCGCTCTTGGCATGGTGATGTGTCTGCTTGTCGTTATCCAATTTATCCAGGAAGCACTTCAGATGTACAGAGACAAAACGCGATTCCACCTGAATGGTTACATGAAGCTCCTAGCAAGGGAAGGCATTGTTTACTTTGTTGTGTACGTCCCGTTCATCCATTCATCTCCATACGATTGTACTGATAACGAACTTCAGCGTTTTCCTCATGTCGTCCACCACCATATTGCAAAATGTGGTATTGGATGGATTCGAAGGATGGTCGCAGCTGTTGTACATGGTACAATATATACCTCCATACACGCTCGTCCCCCGATTCGTCTTGAACCTCCGCGCTCTCTATGCGCGCGATCTTCAAGGCAGATGTGGAAGCAACATTGACTCCGCATTTGGTTTATCATTGGGATCCGGCCATGACAGCGTTAGAAATGCAATCATGTTTATGGACGATGGGGAAATCAAGGGAGAGGAGTGGGAGGTGCAGGGAGAGGGCTCGGCGGTGAGAGAGATAGAGTTGGTCGAGAGGACTCCCGGGGAAGAGTCCCACGAGGGTCCTAGTCGGGTTTGATGGATATCACGCTTCAGCTTGTCAGGTCTCCTCTATATTGTGTTGTGATTTATTTCATGTAATTTTTCCCTCTGACGGCGGCCATATGAAAAATGAATCTACCATGGCCAAAGGTCCGGGACAACAATCAATCGTGGTTAATTCGGACAAATGTTTCAAGTACATGGAACAAGCTGCTAGTACACTGTACGGGTCAGGTGAATGAAATGGAAAGTAAATTGTGTTCGCCTGCCGCCGGCTCATCGTGGTCACGTCTCCAAGCTTGTCCTACCCGATAACCCAAGTGGGTCAGAACGACTCGGACCTTGGCTGTCTGAAAGCTCGAGTTATTTAATCACCGAGACATAGTATTGCGAAGACCGGGATCGAGTACATCCCTCGCATTGACTCGGAGCGGCAGATGCATGGATCAAAATTCATGGAGTGCCCGGGAAGAGCGCCATGCGGGTTTGATGGTCGTCAGTTTGTCAGATCCCTTCGATATTATGTTGCTATTTAAGTTCATTTCATGTAGCTTATCCTTTGACGGTACCAGCAGTACAAAACCGGATGAATTACCCTCGCTGAAGGTCTGGGACGAACTTGAGCTTGAATTGCAATTCAAATCATCAATACTACTCCCCGTCGATCGATCGATCGATCAGCGTTCAACGTCGATGCCATGTTGGCATCAGACCCAGATAACCTCACGTCCTCATCTTTCTGACCGACCACCAGGTGCTACAGACAGTGACGGATGGCTCTTTTGATCGGGTGGTAGAGATCGTCGGGAACAGAGGATACAGGACCTGTTGTATAACGCATGGGTTAAGTGATCGTAAATAAGAGAAACCAACGCACCGGCACCCGGAGGGTCTTGTTACTGGTGGAAAAGTGTACCTGAGGAATCATACCGTACAGTACAGAGAGTGACACGGATTCCGGAGTGGGAGAGACTCTTGCGATGATACTAGGTTTAACTTTGTCAGGGACTGATGATTCTGAGAATTAAAGGCTCGTACAAGCTCAGTCCCGGGTCGAGATGGCCATGACCGGTGACACACAGATACCTCTCGGGGAATAAGACCCATTGTTTCTCTATGTACATTCAACTACTACATTGCCACTTTAATTTGCCAGCGGCGTCTGGGGCGATGAACGCGAGGATGTACAGATAAGTTGGCGGTAATAGCGGTGATGCGGATTGTACTTGCCATCATAAACTCGAATCTGGACGAAACCGCTCCAGCCACCACGCACTTGAGCGCTGAGATTCGCACTACTTACTACGGACCGTACAGTAATACTAGCATGTCCATGTCCTCTCAAGCTCCGACTGAATCGGCACCCGTGATCACCACTCCAAACGTTCAACCTCTCCAATATTATCGCGAAACCGGGTGAGCAGATAAAAAATGGAACCTGCGTTTGCATCTCGCCGTGCTGGTCTTCTTTTCACGTGACGACTCCTTCCAGCTACAGTCTAGCAAATGACTTTCAGATTCCAAATTACATCTTTTCACCATGTTCGTGATCGTTTTTCCGTCGGGCCAATAATCATTGCCACGCAACCAACATAGTGCTGATCCGATACTTTGGTCGTGGTCGCCTCTGTGGGAGGCCTGCCTTTCAGGCCCAACCCAGCTCAGCGTCGACCCCACAATCTGCTTCTCAAGGACGATTAACTCGTACCGATGCATCACCGTCGTGTCAACACCACGATCTGCGTTTCAAGGCCGGGGGACGAAATGTAGACTGTAGTTCGCCCGTCCTCTCAGGACCGACGCCAGACTCAACTTGCATCCCACTATGTTCAGACGATCGCACGTTCTCCCGTCCGGCCACTAGCCCTCGCCGCGCAACCAACGCAAGGCTGACCTGATACTTTTGTCACGATCTACATGCCACGCCGTGGGACGTGGATGCAAAGAGTGGACCGCTGGCTTATAACGACTTGTATTGTCGACTCCGTTACGGCTAGCGCATTGTACCTCAGGTCCGACGCCGGACTCGGCTCCATCAACCTGTCCCAGACCGCATATTTTAACCATGTTTGCGTCGTCCCGTCGGACCAATAGCCATTGTTGCTCTATTAACTTCGTGTCTCATAGTCCATCGGAAGGTTAGTGCGGCACCATGCCGCGCTGGGGGGAGGCAAAACATGGACAACGGGCTCATACCAGCCTGGGTTGTCAACTTGGTTATGCGTTACGGCTGGCCCGTTACTTCTCAGGTCCATTCCCTGCACTTCCCACGACCGTCATGGGTTCTCCCATCGCACCTAACAGCCATTGCTGTTCGGCCAGGTTGTGCGTGCCAAATGTTGTCAGAGGCTTGGCCTGATGTCTTTGTCTCGCAGAGGATATGCGCATGTTGGAGGGGATTGAGTTGGCACAGGCGAGGATAGCGGCCGAGTTTGAGGCGTTCAAGACGCAGTTTGCGACGGGTAGGAGAGCCGAGGATGTGGAGAAGGAAGATGTGGAGACCGTGATCCAGACGCAAGCGTCCAAGATCGAGGAACTAGAAGAGAAGTTCAAGAAATTGTCAAGCTCGAGTAAGTGATTGCATGTTGGAACTGGATAATGCTGATATTGGGACTAGTCGGCAACGATGGCCGGCGAGGCTACACAATGCACGCGCGATGGTGATGGAGGCATCGCTGCAGACCCCGATCGCAACCAACGGCAAGCCCGTGCCGGGATTCCCCGCGACACGGGGTGAGTTTGAGCACATTACGAGTGAGTGTATGATGTCATTGATGTCCATCTACTGAACTGCAAAGAGGCACAGCCACTCAAAGGAGACACGGCGGCAAAACGGGACGCACTCCGGGCATTTTCGGGAATTCCCCTGGACGGGCAGTAAAACATCTTTCGAGGCATTGGATCGGTGGCCCCAAAGAATAAAAAACACACTCGCGTAACCATCATGTACCCTTGATCAATCGTGCGTTCGTTGATGATTCCACCCCGCTCGCATTTGCACGCCCTTCTCGACAGCAACGCCAGGTGGGCAGACGCCGTTGACAAGGATCAACCAGGCCTTTTCCTCAACCCGGCTCAGGGACAATCACCCAAAGTAGAGATATCTTATCGTACGGGTGTGCTCACTGACACTCGGTAGGTCCTCTGGATCGGATGTGCCGATCCTCACAGGTGCACGTCCCGGCGACATCTTTGTCCACTGCAACACTGCAAAGTCCGCTCTTGTCCATCCCACGCTAGCCCGTACTTATCCGAACAACAGCCAGTTCCATCCAGACGACGATAGCGCACACGCTGTGCTCTCTTATGCTGTCGGTGTTGAACACGGTGCGTTTGCGCTCATATACCCACCCGCGCTCTTATTGATCCGAACGATCGTGCTCGCCAGACATACCCACTGCGGGGGTGCAGCGGTGTTACAAGGTTGTGTCTTCTTCAGGCAAGGACGTGTTTGCAAAGGATGATCGGGACAAGGCGAAGAGTAGTGCCGCGATGGATAGCAGCAGTTCGGACAAGGACGTGGTGTCGTCGGGTGGCGATGGGGAATGGGTGGCGAGTACGGTTGGTGGAGCGGAGACGGTGGGCGAGCCTGCAGAGGCCAAGGCGGGTGAGGTGCCCTCGGGTGATTCAGAGGATCAGTCCACGGTCCCGGTGGGGAAGGCAGAGGGACCGATGGACCAGGAGGAGGCGCTAGCGGACCAGGTTGCGCATGAGCTGTATCCCGAGGCAAGGGGACGGTGAACGACAGTTTGCGCATGACGCGTGATCTATGTTGGTATTGTATTATGGCCCGCCACTCTTTTCTATCTAGAAGACCGGACATGCCAATGGGTTTCGTTCTAGACTAGTGTAGTTTCATTTTTTCTTGTGTCCTTTTGGTCTGCGCTGGAAGCTTTATTGACTGCCTCTCGAATCTCGTCCTGTTTTGAGGCCCAAGCTGGCCGCGTCAATTTATATGCATTGCCAACGCGACCGTAGGCATTATCCCCCAAACGGGCGACGGGTTTGAACTTGGTGATGTCGACTGTCCCACGCTCGGTCAACATGTCGTTGCGTACGTGGATATACCGAACGTGTGCGAGCAAGAGGGTGGTGGTACACGCTTGCGAGGTGGGCTCGACGATGGGAAGAGATTGGTAGAGCGTGCATTCCATGCTGAACGCGCTTTCCTTGATGCGCGGTGCTTTGACGTGGATCTGCACCATGTTCAATCAACGCATCAGCACTGGTGCCAGGGCACAGCGTACGCTAGGCATCCTTGTGAGACCGCTCAAGGTCCACTCGTCCACCTCTGGCGGGGCATCGACCGACGTGGCGTTGGCTTGCTCGACAAAGGGTTCGCTGATGATGTTGATGACGAAACCGGACGTGTTTTGTAGGATGTTGTCGGTCGTGTCTTTGAGGCGGCCGGAGGGGGTGTTGAGGCAGGAGACGGCGACGACAGGGGGCCAGTTGGTTATCTTGGAGTTGTGAGTAGTGGGTGGGGCTGCGAAGTGGGACTCACCATTCCGAACCAGCTGTGTGTCTGTCAGCTGGCGATTGGGAGAAGGGACAAGACGACCGTGCTTGCCTGAACGGCGCCACGTTCTCGACGCCTTGTTGCGAGACAGTCGATACGAGCGCAATCGGCCTCGGAACGATCCCACTGATCATCAGTGCGTACAGCTTGCTACGACGTGGATTGGATCAGATATACATGTAGACGAGACCAATCTTACTTGGGGTCTTCTTCAGCGGTAGCAATGGTCTTCCACCCTTGCTTCTCCCCCTTCATCCATTCCCGACCATCGGGCGTACTGTCGATTTTTTGGCACCACGACCAGGCTGGGTTGGGTGGGCGCGTGTACTTGCTACCGAGGTCACGGTCAAAAGCGGGCAGGGACGCCTTGGGGACTTGTGGGACGTGTCCATCATGACATTTGTGAAACGCGGGTGATTTACTGGAATTGGTGGACAGCGAGCGGGCAGCGGCGACGGTGCTTTTGAAACTCGGCGTGCGCCTGTTACTTGCGTGCCAAATGCGCCTGGCGATGTTGAGCATCGTCTTATTCGTTGTTACGCAGGTCGGGTGAACGCTAGTCTTACGGGAAAGCAGACCAAGAATACATTGAACTCGTTTTTGTTTATCCTACAAATGGCGTGGGCAAGTCGAGAAAACGGAACGTGCGACATGTCGTAAAAAAGTGGAAACAAGGGGAGGAGAGCAAGGTCACAAAAGACATGGTGAAGTGAGTGTGACTCAGAAACAATCTGCTCGAGACGCAAAAGAAGTCGCTCGTGTCCATTACATGCCCCTTGTTGTGAGTATCTGACCTAGCCCAACGCAGGGTTCGTCCAGAGTCATTCATGCAGCGAACGCCATGTGATTCCTGTGCATACGAGTACCTGTGGTTGGGTTGGTCTTTGTACCCCCTTTGCGACGACCAAGTATACGGTTGACCCTCCCCGTGTTCAAGAGCAATTTTACCGCATCATCGAAAGTGACATATGAAGCCGTGGTATCCGTTGTGGATGAGGAGCAAGAAGAATCGGAAAGTGTGCAAAGCATACGTTCTCGGAAAATCTCCCATTCGATTCCGTCGGAAGGTCGAAAATGGCTTCTTCCACGGTGTAGATGACACCCATTAATATTTCGGCGAAGCGTTGTCGTGCTTCCTCAAAAATAGATGGGGGACTGGGGCACGAAGTGCCGCAGTGTTGAGTCTGTGTGCGACGAGGGACGTCTCAGGCTGCCAGTGCCATCGTGCTGGTTCCGTCGGGCGCTCTTCTCCGAGGGTTAGAGCCGGGCTGACGCGGGTGTCATACAGTGCAGCAGAGGATGGGGAGGGGACGGATTGGGTGCGGTTTCGAGCCTGCGAAAGCTCTCGTCAGGGGGCTGCCGCTACCCGACCGTCGCCCTTCCGAGTCCGTTTAGGTGGCTACCACTCTAGACTAGGCGAGGGAGTTGGCTGTGGCACGACCCCAGCCTGAGTGGTTGCGGTTTGGGTTCGACGAGTGAGGAGGGAGGGAGGCTTCTTGCCTGCTACGAGCTCACAGGTTGTCAACCCGAAAGAGGGCCTTTCGACGTGTTCCGCCGGGATTTTGTATGCCACCATGCGGTTCTCCATGGTGAACTCGTCCACCATGGGGGTCCATCGTCGCCATCCGTGAAGGATCCGATAAGCAGCACAGCTTCCAGGCTGTTGACTCAAACACTGTACAATTTTATTATTTTGAGAACACTTGCCAGCTCACGAAGACGCTCGTCCTGATCTTGCGGGTGCACCCGCTCTCCACCCGAGGAAGCTTCCTTGGTCCACTACTCCTCAAGTTAAAACGTTCTTCCGACGTATCATCAAGCATCCTAGCAACCGCAGTATACCGTCTGTATACGGCGTGAATCTATCGTCGTCACGGTGAACCTTGAGTACGTATTTTCATCGCATCGCCCCCCTTTGATGGT
>JBBPTX010000880.1:0-14985 GCA_038094595.1 Pulveroboletus aff. annulatus | reverse complement strand
TCAGAGAGCACTGGGATGACTTCAAGTGGCTTGGGTGGCAGGTAGTAGAGTTTCAAGAACGAGCATCTAACAGCCCTAGTCTTCCAGAGTGTTGTTTCGGGACGAGAACAATAGGGTCTGTTAGGGACGATGGGTGAGTTGTGAAGATCCTCGTAATGCTGTTGTCATGGATGTCAGAACTACGACATGGTCAGACTAATAACAAGAAAATGAATAAATGTGGAAAGACGGCGAGAAAATAGGACGGTGTACCTCTCAACACCGCCGAGTAACGGGGTGAGAGGTGCGTCAGGGTAAAAGTTCGCCTTATAAGTAAGAACGATAATACCAAACCTAAATATGAGCCACGCCGCAATATAGTAACTCTAACAGGTTCCTATGGGTAGGACCTACAGCACTCTAAGTACGTGGGTGCGTCCTAGGATGAAACTAGGCTATCTTCCGACTTAAGGTTTTGTCTACGGAAGACTGGGCACAAAATGTCATTCATATCCAGTGATAGCGACGTGTCAGACTAACTTCGCAGGGTCATGGTGTTGAAGTTCCCAGTCGGGCAGTGACGACACCAAGCCTGATGTTGCCTGGGTGATGATTGGTCATCACATAGTTAAAATATTTTGCACACACAGTTCTCTCTTTCCTCAGTTGTTGTGACACGCAACGACTGAGGTACGTTTCTTGTCATGCCATTCACACGTAGATCATACTCATCGTCGATATCATAGCTTGTCTGTGATAGGTTAGTCGACAATATAGTTGTTGTGACACGCAACGACTGAGCTTGTCTGTGATAGGTCGCTATCAAATAGATCATTCCCTGCGTTTCCTCTACCAACGCAGTAGTCAAGCCTGTACGGTTTCAATTTCGATTTCGTGTATTAGATGAATATCTTCGTTCGCCCTTCTCGCCCTGCGACGTCGTGGTTAGAAGTCAAGTTAACTGAATGCACTGCAAGACCGTCTCATGGACGGTGCGCCAGACCCCAATGTGGTCCACTGACAATGTCGCTTCCCGGAATAGAGGCTAAACTTGAAAACATGAGCGTCTCGATCCAAAGAAAGTATGACGCAAAATTCCATCCACTCTCCCAAAACGTTCTCCCCTGCCATGTCTTCCCCCCCTTTTCCGCATGTTGCTTCGCTGCTTTACTATAAGTTGCACTATCGTAGTGAACTTGAACACCACTAGCATGCGTCAGCTCCGATGTCCACATCACTCGTATCAAATTTAACGTACATCCATTCCAGCCACGAAACAAACGGTATAACTTTATTGTGCCATGGCGATTAGCATCCAAGTCGTGGCCAGCTTCATGGACAGTGACACCGAGTCCATAAAGCCTGAGTCACCCTGCGCAAAAGACGAAGCAAGGCATCCTGAATGCTGACCTTGTCCAAAAAAACCTTCGACTTCACGTTCCTGCGGCTACCAGGTCATTGGGCGACTAGAAAGTGTTTACACCTCCTGGCCTGCTCCTGTTTAGAACGGGCACTACTTCCTAGCCGTCTGGTTCGAGACTACAAAGAAACCTACTTCGTCGTGGTTATAGTTTGGAGGTCGACACATCACTCACACTTCACATCGTCACACGACGTCACCGTGCTGAAAAGATATGAACAGGAGGCCCCTTGGAACGCAATCAGTATTTACAGCTCGGTGTATAGACAAAGCGTGGCAGCATACCGTTGCGCCGGCATGTTTGTGAGATCGGATGCACCCTTGGTCGAGTTAGGGTGTCGCACAAAGCTGACAAGCTGATATCACCCTCAATTTTACGGACCCCTCGTCCTCCGAGTCAACCTGGGTGGGCTCGGTTGGAGGTATACGTCATGGAGGCGTCGATATCATGCAGCGCCGGACTTGAATGAGACGACAGACCTAAAACTTGAGGGTAAGCAAACATGATGTGCTCATGATGACCGGGGACGAACCATCACACCCCCCAGTTCGATGACTGTGACGGCACGTACGTATTCTTCTTGTCTCCATCTGAAGCTCACGCGCCACCACACCGTGACTGGCAGATCGTGGCACACGCCATCTCCTTGTTCTCTCAAAAACTCAAAACCGCTCTAACCATATCCACGAACAAGTCAGCAAGCCTTTACGTCCTCACCTACGACGACACTAGTCTTGTTCAAGCCGGAAAGCAGATCCGTGAAACCGAGATGCAAATCTAGATCGACCGAATGTATTACCAAAGCAGGAAGCACGACAAGGAATCCCAAAAACGAGCGAAAACTAAAACGTACGATACATGGAACACGATCCGATCTAGCGAGATCGATGTAGAGAGATACAACGGGTATCGGGACGGGATCTAGAGCTACACAGACGCAAATGAGGTAAGAGAGGAGGGAAGGCATGGATACAGAATGAGAGGGAGGGGAGACACTAAGATAAAAAAAGAACGTGTTGCAAGGCGACGTGTAGGTCCGAGAATGAATGAGAAAAGAAGGAGGGCGAGGTGAAACGAGCGCATCGTGGCGGTACGGGAATAAATAGGCCTTGCCCAAAAATCCCTCGCGGGGGATTTCGGGCGTGTCTATGGAAGGGGGGGTCTTGTGTTAGAAGACGAGGTAGATGGCGGAGCTCGCGGCGGTGAGACTGAGTAAGAGGGCGGGGTGGAGGCTGCCAATGGCTACGTGCGCTGCGCCGCTCGTCGCGGTGGACGTCGCGGACGGTGTAGCAGCAGCGGTCGACTCGGACGCGGCGGAAGACAACAGCGGCTAGAAAGTGTGTGTATAAAACATCTGCATGGAAATGGCGCGCGTGGTGTACGTACAGTGCTGGAAGTCACGGCTGTGGACGCGGCAGCGTCGACGTGGTCGACGGCGACGGTAGGGTCTGCGCCCAAACCGTTGTTCTTTGCGTCGGCTGTCTCGGACTCGTCCAAGACGTGCAGATACGGCTCTCCAAACTGGGGCAGCGCTTGCGCAACTGGCATAGGCAGCACGTTGAGCCGTTATAGTCCAGGAGAGAAAGAGAGACGCACCAGAAACGAAGAGCATGCACCACAGCGCCAAGGATTGCAACACGGTCGCGGTGGTGACAAAGGTGGAACGGAAAAGAATCATCTTCATTGTGATGCAAAGGAATGGAACACGGCAAGATTTCGAAAGGCGAGGGCCTGCTCTGATAGTAGGATAGATGACAAAGTGCGCTCGGTAACTTGATGCGTGCTGAAGAAACCTGGACCCATCTGCGCCGTTTTATACGTGCTCGCACAGTATACAAGATGCGTCATAAACGGAACCTTGTCATGCGCTCGACCACCACGCGGTGATAAAAGAACATCCGACCTTGTATTTGCGTGCGTACCACACAAGGTAATGCCCAAATCGGGAATACAAGCAGGCGTTGCAAAGAAAAAAAAACATGTTTCCATATTTGTACAAACACACGCTGTAATCACACGTACCCTTCACACTGTCACCCATGTGCATTCGTGCCTGCTGTCCTCGCCCGGGCTGCCTTGGCCTTGGACCGCGCGACGCGAACTCGCTGCTTCTCACAGAAATCTCTGAAAGCCTCGAGTGCATCCGAAACGTGGTGCTTGCTTGGTCGTTCACCCATCCTGAAACATGTATGAATCCGTGTCAACAGAAAATGACCAGACATACCGTAAAGACATGTCATCCACCACCTCTTTCGCCTTTAAGAAGGGCATGTCACCAATCACCTTGGTATACACTCTCATCAACAACGCGGGTCCACCCTTGATAGCGACCGCCGTCTCCACCCAGCCTTGAAGCCGTGCCTTGATGTTGGGTCTAAACTCTTCCTGTAGGTCCTCTATCTCGGGGTCGTCTCCGTCTATTTCAAAGTATCCCAGCATGTCGCCCTCGTCGTTGCCCCCTGTTCTTTGTGGAAGTGGTATACCCATCATGAGTGCCGCGAGTGCCATGGGATGTGTCATGTCCGCCTGGGGTGTCAGTATGCCTTTGACCCACCGCTCCGCACGGTTACGTCTGTTGAGGGATTCCGGCAGTGCGATGATGCGTGTGAGTTCTGCCTTGTTGCTCTCGGATTCAATGTTGCAAAAACTGAAACGAACCGCGGCCCGGAACACGCGAGAAACGTCCAGTAGCTCTTCCTCGACGATGGTCGTGGCATGTGCGCGGTAGAAAAAGTTGCTAGACATGATCAATACGGCGAATTGCAACGCCGGTGCGTCTTGTGGACGCAAGAGGTGCTTGTGAGCCTTGAGAAGGTTGTCGACGCAGTCGGTCCGGGATTTGAGGGCCAAGATCCGTAGAGCCGAGGAAAAGTTCTCGGACGAATGGCCCGCGACGGACATGATGAGTGGATGAAGTTCTTCATCCAACGCCTCTTCGTCCTCTGAGATGGCCATTAGTGTAGAGTAGAGTGGTCCCGTAGGTGCGACTTTGAAGATGTCGAGGAGTGCATTGTGCACGAGATCTCGGAGCCGTGGCTGTTGGTTAGTAATGCGCCAAGACCAATGGGGCGCATAGAGATTTTCTGGACAAAGATCTTCATCGCAAGCGACAGAACACTCCTCTGACGTGTAGTTTTGGTCGCCGTCATCGTCGACAATATGGAGTCGTTCGCGAGTGTCTTGCGGTGCTTCCATTTCTTCGAGTTCGTCGTCGTCGTCAGGGTCTTGTTCGGCCCGTGCTCATGGAAGGCATGAGATGAAGCGGGAGAAGACGGACGCAGGGACATACGATTGGATCCGCCGTGCAAAAGAAGCTCGAGTGCACGCCAGCCGAGAAGGATGCGAATGTCGTCAATCATATCAGGGACGGTGCTTCTCTGGTGCTTGGACCCTGTGGCGAGGATGGCCATGAACAGGTCGCGCCAGATCCACAAGGCGACCTTTTCGAGCTTGTGTGCGCCGTTGAGCATGAACGACTTGACGACCTTGCCGGTGGAACGTTTGATCTGGACGGGGACAAACATGTTTGAATAGGAGCACTTGCAGCTGTGTGGTGTGTGAGTGAGCAGCGACGAGACGGGGGAGAGACATGCCCGCCGCAACGGTTTTCGATCTGGCAGAGTGCGTCGCAGGCATAAAGCAGACAGGCGTGTGCAAGAGTGTAATTTGTACGGAACTCAAAGACGACCTTCCAGATGTCGTTGAGCCAACGGGCGATGCTGTCGACGGCCTCGAAGAAGAGTTGTTCCCTGCGTGACCGCTCCTTGACGAGGGATCGTTTCGCATCGCGGGCGAGTTCGAGGAGGAGGTCTGCGATCTCTGCCTTTTTGGCCTTTAGGTCAAGTGCGGGCATGCGTGCGTATCGGGCGTGCATGTCGTGTGCGGCGGCGACGACGCGCTTCTGCCTGTCCTTGGGCACGGTGTCGAGGAGCGGCGCGAGATGGCGCTGCACGAGGAGGCGCTGGGCATCGGCGGGGAGGGCATCGTAGAGCCGGAGGAATCTAGTAGAAGCGGGTTGGACGATAAAAGTGTAGTCGTTGATGAACCGACGAACCTTTTGCTGGCCATGATGGTGGTGGTGGTCGAGTGTCGCCTCGAGGCGGCCTTCCATTCGTGTCCACGCAACGCAAAACACGTTGTAAACGCGCGTACGTCCTTTATCAACCCACCCGATCCTTTTCTTCCTCGTTCCCAGACATGTCCAGCCATTCCCCGCACAGATCCAGAAAGAACCCCGTCTACCACTGTACGTCCTTTGTTCATCCACTCGCCTTCTCATCGCCCCCAAGCACCCGCACAGAACTCACCGCCCCGCGAAATGTCCCCCTCACCGCGCGACAGGCAACGCACCGTCAAGGCCCAGTCGCTCCCGATCGTGCCATCCGTCATGCAGGTCTTCAACGCCCGTCCTGCCCAGCAAAGCCCACCCTCGGCCAGACACTCCACCACACCCCCCGCCAAGCCAGACGACTACACGCCCCCCACCACCACCAATCCCACCATGGGCTACCCCCGCCCCATCACCCGAATTGCCCCGCCCTTCCTCGCCTCGTTCCACGCCATGGAGGAGAACTGGCAAATGACCGACGAGCTGATGGCAGAGATCGAGCGGGCCGACTACGCACAGACCCTCAGCCAACAACCCCCTGCGCCAGGCACATCCGGCGTCGCATACGCCGGTGGCGCACAGAGCGGCGCCGTCTACGTCCGCGAGGCCCCGTCGCCCGTCCACCCCAAGGACGCGGGCAAGCCGACGGAAGCACGCAACCGCCCGCTCCCTTCCTATTCTCCTCAGGGGCACCCCCAGGCACGCGGTCCCTCCCCGGATCGCTTATCACCGCCCTATCACACCCCCCAGGGTTCTTCCGGCGAAAGCGCCGACTATGTCTCCCTCAAACATCCGCCCTCGGCCGGCCGCCCACCGACACCGCCCACCGTGCGCAGAGCCTCCAACGCCACCAGCGACACCACCCGCGCCACGCCCCCTGCAGCCAGCAAACTCGCTAGCCAGACACCGCCCGCCATGAAGGCACGCACACCCGACAAGTCCCTTCCTGTGCAGGAGGAGCCTGAAGACGAGGTTCCCCAGCCGACGTTGGACGACAATACCCCGTACGACCAGAATACCCCGCATGACGACGACGACGACACGCTGATCGAGACCGAAACCGGCCCGGCGTATATCCGGCCTGCCAACGATAACGATCGCGACGGCGATTCCACGAGCTACACGCCCCGCTCACCCAGCGTCACCCTGCCCGAGACTTACCCTGCTCGCCATTATCCGTCCATTCCCAACCACCGCCTCGCCAGCCTTGCAAAACACCACCGCAATGGCTCGACCGACCAGCTTGGCTTGCGTAGTCTCGACGCAGCCGTCAACGCCAAGCCACTACCTAGACCATCCGATGAGAACCGTGAGTTGCTCATGACGTCCATCGAGGCGCATGCTGAGCATCCCTCAGAGGAACCCAAGCGTCGTTCCTTTGACGACCGACCCAGCCGTGCGACGGAACAACAGCCCACTAGTCAACAAAACACGAAGCCGCATCCACTCCAGACTCAAGTGCTCAGAGAAGACCACTATTATGACGACCCGGCTGCCGCGTACCTCCAAATGTACTTTCAGTCTGCACGTCCCAACGCACCCATCCCACCCACACCCCATAGCCAAACAGCCGCACCATCCCCGTCTCCGTTTGTCTCGAGCATCCAGCCCAGTCCTGCACCTCCCGTTGGCTCACCGTATCCATACCCATTCACCCACGTCCGTCGCAATTACCCCGTCCATGCCGTGCCCACCGCGCCGTCGTCGACCTACGATCCCAACCATCCCTCGGTCATCGAAGAACAACTCGCACTCCAGATGCAAATGTACGCCCTCAACAACAACAACGCCGCCATGACCGACTCGACATTCTCCCCCTCATCGACGCCCTTTCCAGGGGCGAGCTACAACCCATGGGCGTTCATCCAAGCATCACGCGCGTTTGGTGGCCGTCGATTCGACTCGATGAGTCTGCAGTCGTCACCGAGCCATCAGCCAGTGAACTTGCCCTATTCGACGAGTCGCGGGCGTGGCCTCAAGCGACGTGAGAAATCGGCGAATTTGAAGACGCCGAAGCAAAAGGCAGTGAAACCGCCACCACGGGTCGAGAGCACCCAGCCAAGGGACACGAGCCCAGAGCCGTACTCGTCAGGGGAGGAGACGGCAGGCGAGGGGGCGTACGAGGTACACGAGGAGGCCGCGTGGGTAAATGGGGATGCGGAGGAGAATGGGGAGTGGATCGATGAGGAAGGGGACAAGGACGAGTTGCTCGATCTCGAGTATCATCCTACGTTTATCTCAAACGTCGAAAAGAGGCGACGGAAGTGGGATGCGCGATGGGAGGCGTTGCAGCAAGCGGTGCGCCGTGCTGTCGTGTTTCGTTTTCTGTGTGTGCGTGACTGATTTTCTCGCTAGTTTCAAGCGCTGGATTGCGAAACGGACACGACGATGGTCCTTCTCGCTGCGCCGTCCCATTCTACAAAACTGCACACACTGACGTCGCGTGCGGTGCGACGCGATCAGCTGACCAGGTCTCCCGCCATGACCCAGATACGCACAGCGTTCAAGGGTATCGCGTCGCGTCGTCAAGCGATGCGCTCGCGTCCATCCGCGTCAAACTCGCTCCTCCAACGCCTCCTCTACAACACGTCGCGCGCATCAGGTGGGGACGGCAGCGGGGACGACACCTCCTCGTCCGAGGCACGCGAGACGGAACTCAAACGCGCGCTCGAGGCGGCACTCGGCAGTCTCGAGTCTCTGCGCGTGATTTATGAGCATCGGGCGTCGAGATGGGAGGACGAGATGGCGCGGATCTCGGACGAGAGGGAGCGGGTCGAGTTGTTGTTGAGGCAGACAATCGGGGTGGGGTTGCAGCCCAATGGGGTGTGACCCTGGGCTGATTCCGACGGTGTTGTCCCCCCCCCTTTTTTTTTTTTTTATAACATAGGAACATGGCTGGTCCATGTTGTGAACACGCTCGTTGCGTTTTTTTTATTGTTCGCCACTCCTTTTTTTCTCTCTTTACACGCGGGTTAGATTGTGTAGATCGTCAAGATTGCCTCGCGATATCCGTGCATGTTTTCTCATGTTCTCACGTACTCGTGTTCTCACGATCTCGTGGTATTCTCTCCTTGTTCGATTGCTTAGTTATGCATAGACACGGGTGGACTTGTATATTTTATTGAAGACCCATCATGTACTTTGCAAAGATGTACACTATCATATTTGGGATCGCACGAAAACGCAACGGGAAGGGGATACCCGGCAAAGAGCAGGACGGGGGAGGTTTGGTCAGGATGGGATTCCACATCAGCGACTCGTCACACGTCAATGGAAGAGTACCGTTTTGGTGGTGCGACAGATCTGCGAAATTCTATACTGTTCAATCTAGAACTGCACCCTCAAGCTTCGAGCTTTGGCCCACCTGCAAGGTAGGACGACAAGGCTTCATAAATGTACGGCTGGTGACCGTCTTTTTGAACTCGACCATTTTCGGTACCCAAGGGGGTGAGTCCGCGACCGTCCCACAAACCGAGCAGCCTGAGGCACCGATCGCTAACTTGGCCATGTATCAGTTCAGCCGTTACCACAGGTGCTGCAGGTCCGTTGCATAATAGTACTCGAAGCATTATCTGTGCGGGATTAACAGACCAGCGATGGAATCAGCTTCTCTCATTTTCTGAGTCGAAATATGGACTAGTACTAACGCATTCTTCTAGGAGCCTTCTGCGATCGTCGCCATCACGCATGATGACCAGTGGGCTACATTGCTCAGAAGCGTGTGCTGTTAAAATTTCTGTTCTTCTTTCAACCATTCTGATTTGTGTGCGTGTCGAGGGACGGTTGTTGGGATTCCTCGATTCCCAGACTGCTCTTGAGCTCCTTTCTCATGCCATCGATGCAGAACCATGATTATGCTGTGGCATACGCCAAATACATGGCCGCCCTCGATTGTCTCATGGCAGTCCAGCCATGTACGTTGCTTGTCTGTTTCTCCTCACCTCTACTTATCCGAGTCCCCATTATGATGTGCATGCTTGGCTGAAACAAATGAAAAATCGAGAATGTTTTTGAAAGCCACGGCAGATGCAGATCAAGGAGCGTGCTCGGGTTGATGTGGACACCTCTCCGCAGCAAGCTGGCATGCCAGTGAGTCGCACGGCATCACAGTCCGTTGTCTTAGATGTCTGTGCCTACTAATAACTCGTCCAGGAAGCGTTCAAGTGCGCAAAATATGCAACCGGTGCAGACGCATACAAACAGTACATGAAGTCTGTGGACTATTTCATGTTTGCACACGAGCTTCTCCTCCTGGTTGCTGGCATCGTGCAGGGCCGAAATAAAGGTGGTGAACCTTTGTATTCAGGAGAGTTGTGTTTGAAACACAGCAGTTTCGTTTGTCTCTGAGTCAAACATCGACAAGCAGCATAACTAGTACTCCCTGTGCTTGAACCGCTGATACTTCAGCGAATGCAGGTCGGTGTATAGTCAGCAGTCTTATGTGCATGCTGAATTATACTACCTTTCTCTTGATGATTCCAAAGTCTTTGAAACTGCCTAGTATGAGTTCGGGCCCATGGCAGAACTCAGGTCAATGACGTTGAATGAATCAGTGACGCAAGCCTAAGGTTCTTTGCACATTCGAAATAGTTTCAAGCTTGTGACATCGAACACCCAAGTCCTGCCGTCACACTGGCCGCAAAGTTAAAAAGGCCCTCATCCCTTGATCAGGCTTCAAAGCCAGCACATCACACACCACTTTCTTACACTCCTCGTGTTCACCACCAGCGTCCTGCTGCATTACTCGGCGAATGTCCTCAATGTCGCCGCATTCAATTCGCTCGAGTACCCCATGAACACTGTTACATGCCCTGCCATCGACAGGGTCCTTGGTCAGTCCGTAGACGTCACCATTGGTGAGTGCAGCCCTGCATATGTGCGTGTTGCGACGTGTTATTTCGTGACGTAGAATACATCGATGTAAATCCTTTGGGGAAAATGACCGTTTTAATGGTACACGGTTGGCCAAGTCTGTGGAGAAGCTGGGGCCAGCAGATTCAACACTTTAAGGTTTGACTCATGATTCCGTGTTTCAGACGGATTATCGTGTCATCGCCATTGATGTCCGTGGATTTGGAGGGTCCTCGCATCCTTTAGACGTCCAATCGTCGAGTACCATGGCGGATATTACGGGAGACTTGACATGTGTTCTTGAACATGCTGGAGTCTTGTCTGCGATTTGTATGGGGTACGCTTTTCTCCCTATATGCTAGATATTCCGAAAATTTGTCCCAAAGTCACGATTGGGGTTCGGTCGCATGCTACAAGGCTGCAAGAAGGCGTCCCGACGTGTTCCACGCCGTGATTGGCGTAACGGTGCCGGTAAGTCGAAGTCGAATACAGCCCCTTGATTGTATTCTCATTTTCACAAGTACCGTCCTTGCGCGAACGAATTCGAATCGATTGTGGTGATCTCTGCGTTGATACCTACCTTATCCTACCAAGTGTTTTTCGCACGAAACACTTCCGAAGCTATCGTCGAGTTGAATCGAGACATCAGACGCACGTTGAGAGGCACATTGAGGGACACTGCGACACCACCTCCGACAGCGTTTTTGCGTAGTCGCGAGACTTACATGAGCGCGTGGAATGGTATCGAGGCATGTATATCTATGCCTCTTCGTCAGTTTCCGTGACCGCCGTGGATCACGGTGTTTCTAAATTCCACCGATTCGACTCTTTTCGAAAGAGGAAGAGGATTACTTCGTGCAGAAGTTCAGCAAACAAGGCTTCGATCATGGTGCGTTCTTTTCACTGACATCTTGCGCAAGTTGATTGCTCTTCTCGATGTCCGTTCCTCTAGCACTTTTGTTCTATACTATTGGCGTAAGGCATTCTCGTTGCGTTCCATCGTGATGCTAAGGAGGATATATACGGCAGAACCAGTACGGTGCATGGAAATCCACCCACGGCCAAGGAAATTCTACCATTCCGCAGCCTGTTCTCTCAGTACTTCCTCTCCAGGTGCGTTCTTAATATGTATGTACCTGATCTTGAGGTATGAGGTAGCACCACCCAAGGATCCTGTCGCAGACTGGACAGCGGTGGCTACGTCTTTAAATGTGGTAAAGTATTGACAACCAAGGTGTGTATACGGAGACCTGCTCACCACACATCAGTCTGGCTAGCTCCTCTGACCCGTGCATACAGATGATGCTAGGCGCACACTGGCCACACATGGAGTTCCCTGCAGTATTCAGCGCGATCGTAGACGAGTGGTTAGCAGGTGTGGGGTCGAAAGGCGACGAAAACGCGGACACGCAAGGCAGGGGTAACCACATCGTTATGGACGAACTTTGAACCAGCGGTTGACTGGATTTGGATGAGATCGTCGTTCTTCAACACTATACATATGTCCGTGGGCGGATATATACCTGTACGATACAGGTCTGGACCACTCGGGTGCTTTGTTGATCCTGTTTGCATAAGCTGTCATAGAAATTAAAGGGTTTTTTCGATTGTGCGCAATCTGCTTCGCCGATCGAGATAGTAGAGCTTGTTGCTTACGACATAAATATATCCAGAGAAAAAGACAACGTCTGCTGCAACGGCGAAGAAGGAGTGTTGGTGTGACCACGCTGCCTAGGAAAGTATAACCAGCTACATTGTAAGCACATGTTGAATGTGTCTGCAATGCAAGGGCAAGGAAAAGACAAGCTCTACGGGGTGTAGCCAACGATTTGGACGTTGTTCAGCAAGCCCACTTTGCCGCCAGTTGTGTTCAACCCGGACCATTTCCATATCCCTGCAGATACCAATCAGCGGCCATGAAACGCAGAATGCGACAGAGCGTCCACGCAATACCTTTGCATGAACCCGGAGCGCAGTTCACGACAGCCCTCTTGGCACCATCGGCGACTTGTACGATGGTCGGTCCCGGATAGAAATCAATGCCCTTTTCACAAAGGTTCAGAAAACATAAGCATCTCGCCCGCGTTCTCAACAAATGCTACTCAACAGATATATTCACGCCATTCCCAGGCGGCCCGAGGGTCATGGGGTAACTCTGAGTAATCAGCAGGTGCAGTTGGTCGCGACATTGTCCTGGGTGACCAACAGTGACGTGAGTGCAAACGCTTCCATGATGATTCCGACATACAGTATAGACTACATTAGAGACGGTACTGTTGCGTGCAATTTGGTCGGTTTTGATGCGGAATGCTTGTGAACTATCATCGTTTGTTGAGGATAAGAACATGTTGATATGCGTCACGCGCATATGAAGCACCTATTCGCCACCGTGTTACCTTGAATAACAACATTCCTGACGGTGACGTTGGAGGTGATGGAGCCCTGCAATTCAGAAATCACGAAGATGCGTACATGCGCAAAACTGATCGAGCCTCGTACGATGGATATGCTGTGACCGCCGAAACAACTATTATTGCGAAATATGAAAGGCAAAAAGGCAGTCACGAGGAACAAAATTCAACAGACTGCAACCTGAGATAAAGCCATCATGAGAACATCAACGGCTGAACCGTCAGTGGCCAAAACCTTTGCTTGGTCCTTCCTCCGTTCTACATTCCTAATAAACTCTGCAGCTCCAGACATCCACCACACTTCACAACAGAGGGCATGAAGTGCCAAGTACGCACGAGAGGGGAGGGGTATGTCTGTCTTGGTAGAAAATGTCGTGAATTCAGGAAGAGGGGGGAAAAATCTCACATGGGGTTGTGCAGTACACACGCGATACTGGTGTGATGATTCCTAGTGACAACAATCAAGATCCACTGGAAGGAAGGGACGTTAAAGACGCACCTCTACAGGTTTCAGCCAAAGCAAAAGTGAGTCGAAAGAGTGGTGGGAATTCACATTCAGTGATAAAATATTCTCAGGGCGGTGTATACAATCACCCGCAAGGTCGGTCATGATGTCGTTGTGGTCAAACATTGACAAAACTGACCACACACCTGCAGAATGAGAGTGCTGAAACGATACAGTTACCCGACGGAATAATACTAATACATGCATCATACGAACATACCCTCTCAGTGTTTTCCCGAATGCGCTTGTTGAGTGATTGTGGGATGATGTGCGCCATTTGGACTTGTATTTGGCCACTAGAATGATCTAAATTCCTCAGGCCGGTAATCATGCAGCAATCATCATCGCGTCTCTGCACCTGTCCAAAGATTCAGCCACAAGCGACGATTTAGTTGGACTCAAACAGAGTACCTGAGCCCGGGCAGTGCGTGTATTCAGTAAACATTCTTCAATTACAGACGAGGCATGAACACGGGCATCTTCAAATGATGGGCGAGACGGGTGCTCTGATGCCATCGGGGTGGTTCCCCTCGAGGATTTGACTGTCAGAACGATGAATATGAATATGATAGTCAAAACAATGATGGAATGCGACTCACAAGGGTAGATAAGATTATTCAAATAGAATGCGGCCAGCCGCATAAACTTCTCAGGATTTGACCCCGTTGAAGCAATGTCCCGTTGAAGTTGTCCTTGAGGATTGCCACGGGGTGCTAAGCGCAATAAGTGACCAAGAATGCGAGCACAGACTAAGGGTGGGGGACATCCGTCCACAGCATGAAGCTGTGGACGCACCTCGGATTCGGCTTCGACTGTGAGGCAGCGTTGATATGCGTCATGGAATGCACTGAGCGAAAAGGGATTTTCGGGGAGCGGGGCGGTGTGCATGGTGTCGTGCATGGTGTGATAATGCCCCGATCCTAGATGCGAGGATGTGACAATATTAGGGGAGTTCGAGGTAGAAAATGGGCCCCGTTTTGACAAGAAGTTGAGGTATTGCCGGGGCTTACCCACTTTTCGAGATTGTCCTGTCCCGCCACACGTGTGAACTTATCGTCACATGACTGCAACAAGGTTCAACGGAAAATCGGTCATAGGGGCTGCAAGCCGGCAGGCGAGCCGAGAAGCTACCCAGGGTTCGGCGTCGGGTGTCGGGAGTAAGAGCCAGGACGGATACCGGCTAGTTCGAAGTAGCTGAGTTTGTACAACTTTGTCATGTCTCCAGAGTGCGGCATGAGTGCTGGCCGAACATGTCGGCAACTGAAATTTTCACAAACCTGCTGTCCCCCCATACACAATGGAGATGGCAATCAGTCCTTATCACGATTTCTCTGATCAGTGCTGTGATTACATCCACCAACTCCTCCTTCTCCTTGTCAGTACTCTACAGATACTTGGTCACACCCTCATGGAAGAGCAGCTCGAACCCGAAATGGACTTGGAGCCTACCAAGGTCCTGAAGAAAGTTGTGTGGACAGAAGAAGAAACTGATGCCCTAGTCGACTTCCTCTATAGCCATCGATCGCAAGGACCAAATGGATTATTCAAGAAGCCTACCTTCATTGCTGCCCTTCCAGTTGTCTAGGAAAAGTATTCTAGAGGCAAGCCGAAGGATGTCAAGAGTATTGTCAATAAGTGGGGCGCAGTATGTCGATCTTCATCAATCTTAACGTTGTACTAAGTTTATCTATAGCTTCAATCTACGTACTA
>JBBPTX010000879.1:0-14987 GCA_038094595.1 Pulveroboletus aff. annulatus | reverse complement strand
ATGTAGGGCCTAGGGGATGGACTTATGTAGATACGTATCTAGATCGATACACAACATGTATCTACACATAGAATAGTATATAAAGCAAGACTGGACGGAGCTCAGTCTCCAGTCTAGTTCTCTTGTCCACTGCCTACGAAGCATCCCTTAAAAGATAGTCTTTCCACTCGACGTTTAGATAGTGATTGCCTGCAAGAAATTGTAGTCGCAACAGAACCCATGTGTAAGAGAGAGATTGTTAAGAGCCAGCGCATATGGCATGAGAAGATCAGAAAGAAAAGAGTACCTGTGCAGTGAAGGATAAACACGCTTACGAGGTGTATGAAATGTCATGGAACAACATGGAAGGATGCAGTTAAGTGTGGGAAAAAGAAATGATTGGGTCTGATAGCGAAAGAAAAGAAAAAGAGTAGACCTTGCGAGCAAATCATAACACTAAATCTCACAGCATGCACAGCTAGCATGCCTGAAACCACTGGCTCTCATATCAACATAAGGAGGATGTCATCATCAGAGATGCTCTTCTTGACTGACACATCTAACCACTTCAACACCTCTATCACCTCGCACAGAGCCTCCTCCACTACCACACTCATTCTCCTTATTCCCCCAACCTCACCACCCTCTTCTTACCCTTGCATCCACACTGTAGAGCATGAGACCATCTTCACCTCTGGCTCCCTTCACACATCTCAAATAGATGGCTACTCAACATCCAAGGCACAGACATTCCAATCTCAGATAACAACCTTGATCACATCCTCAATGTCATTGCCAAGGCCTGAACAGAGTGCACCAAAGAAAACTATGATTCCAGCCTCCTTACTTACCATGTCTACTGCAACCTACACAATATACCCAACCTGCAATGGGCTCCCATATCCCAACCCCTCCTCTCCACCTTCCTCACCAGCTGTGCTAGGTTGTACTCAGCCTCATCCATATCCAATTTCATCACAGCCCTATGCATGTGGCACATCCTCCATGGCATTGAATGGAACATTGACCCCATCAAAACCCACACCATCACAGAAGGGGCCAGCTGACTCACCCCCACTTCTCTCTCCCAACCCAAGCATGTCCCCTTCAAATGACACCTCCTACTGCTATTCCTCACCTACATAGATCTCTCTATGCCATGCAATGCAGCCATCTATGCATATCTCATAGTCATCTTCTATTTGGTCTCCCAGTTAGATGAGTTCACAGTCCCTTTCATCATCAAATACCAAGAAGATCCAAACAGGTACATACAACAGTGCAACCTCACCTTCACTGATTCCAACTTCTCCACCCTTCTCTCCTTTAACCTCCCAGCCACCAAGTGCTCCTCAAAAGGTGAATCTATGCAGTGCACTGCCCTGTCCCACCTCACCAATCTGTTTTCCTAGATCAATAACCACTTCCACATCAATAACCCCCATAACTCTAACCACCTCTTTTCTTGGCACCATCCCAAAGGCCCTAGACCCCTCACTAAATCCAAAGTCACCAAGCACATCCATGAAATTACATCAAAACATGTATTACCCCCTCTTAAGGGTCACAGCATATGCATAGGAGGCACTCTCCACTACCTCCTACTAGGCACACCCTTCAATATAGTCAAAATGATGAGCTGATGGTCAGGAGATGCATTCACCCTCTACCTACAGAAACATGCACTCATCCTTGCCCCATACTTACAAGACTAGCAGGATATGGTAGAATGGCTCACAGCTCATGCCATGCCACCACCCCACTAGGTTAGTCACACATGCTGCTCCTTTGCCAGGGAAGAGCTCTCATCTCATGTCACAGTTTGCTCCTTCATCCTGGGAATGCAGTTCACTCTCCCCTGCTAGCATCACTTTGGGCCAGAAAGCCCTATGGGCTTTCACCCAACCTCTCCCTTTCAATTGTACATAGCAGTTGTATCTACTCAACTAGATACAACCCCTTTTCCTTCCCTGAACAATGGAGTCATTCAAAATGCATGGAACAGCTCTTATGGCACAGTCTGGCTATATCCCTCATGACCATGAGAGGGCTTCCTATTCATGAGACATCTAGCTTCCATTGAAGCATAAGGGAAAAAGGTAGGTTCATAACAGGTACAGAGCATACCAGATGCACATGATTGTGCAGACAGGAATTGGGGGATGTAGAGGGCTACAGGACAGTGGCTACATTTCTTTGAATAAAAATATTGTAGCTACCAAGTAACTATGGTAGCCAAAGTAGCCAAAATATTGCTGAACAGGACCTTAGTCATTGTCAACCCATTTAAGTAAAATGACCATTACAAACCATTATCATGGCATCTAATGTCCCAAAGATTTTTCCGACATTATGCTTTCTCAAGACAGTCATTTCACAATGTGGGCAAGCCCACTTGGCTGGAAGATGTGCTTCTATCACATGTCTCTCCAGGCTGCACCTCTTCCAAGTCATTTCCTGCCTGAAACATTACCTGATTATGGTTTGGATGGTTTGGATGTCAGAAAAGATGGTGCAACAACCTAGAATTACTTCAATTGAGTAATTCATAGCATGAGAATAGATATGTCTTACGGGAAAATATTCCTGTCCATGGCATCGCCACACATGGTCCATCAACGTCCTCTCCCTTGTAAAGGTCTGACCACAGTGAGGATAAGGGCAGGCCCATTTAACTGACATATGTTGTTCCACCATGTGTCTTTCGAGGGTGGACCTCTTCATTGAACAACTAGTGGCACATTCGTGCCAAAGACACCTATAATCATGCAAGTCGGATGTGACCCCGTGTCGGTTATGTAGGTGGGCTTTCAAGTCACGGCACTTCACAGACTCAGTGCAGAGTGCCCCTTGGTTGACCCATCCGCAGATGACCACCTTCTCGTCAATAACTGCCTTATTGAATGCGATCATATCCTAAAGAATTTCGCATTGATTCGAGATGAACAAAGGAAGACAAAACAAAAGGCATACTGCCAGCCTCCAATCTTGACTGTAACCCGAGGAGTCAGATGCTCCTGACGAGATCATCATTGTTTCCAAGAGAGCTGGTGATGTTGGATTGCAATCCGTCCCCAACTTTGCTTCAGGGTCACAATTATCCACATCCATGACTGAGGTTTCGGATCCAGAGTCTAACACTCGATCGGATGTACTCATATCACCACTTCTGGTAGAAAGAATTAGTCACTTAAGTTTTAACTATAAGATGAATGCATGCTGGCCTATACCGTAAATACACTGCACCTATTGAATATGAGTACAGGTTCCAACGCAGTCACACCATGAACCAACCTGTTTCGGAGATTATATGATAATTTTGAGATATCAATGTCTGAAGAAGATCTTCCTGTACAAGGTCCCTTGGCTGGGCCAGACCCTGGGCATACAAAGATCAGGACAAAACATCAGTCAAAACCCACAGCCAACCTTGTCGAAGAGAGCAATCCAATCATCATCGTGAATAATCGCGATGTTGGCAGAAGGGTTCTGATCGAATAGATCAAGCAACGTCTTACACTTATGGGAACATCAACAAACCTTGTTCAATAAATATTGATTCATAGTGTCGGATGGATGAAAGGCCTGTCAGTATTGTAGCAATCAGTGAGCCCATCGAACAGCCAATACAATACCAACCTGGGAAGCCTCCGGCATACGTTGAACCACGACATCCTTGCCGACAGCAAGTGCTCCATTATATTCGATTTCATCTCGAGCCAGGTCAAAAGCTTGGTCAACAGCCAGTTCATCCCGTGAGCCACTGCCAGAAGATCTAGTAGTCCTGCGAGCGGACAGGCCACCAAAAATATATGCTAGCCGAGATACTCCTGGAACCGCGCCGAAAGACCTGATGCGATTTGACCGTGTGCAGGGGGAATCTTCCTCGACACTGATCCATTTCGTCCCAAACATCGCAGTCCGGAGCGCAATTTTGAACCCACGGATAAACGCGGTTTGATTCGGCTCCCCATAATTGTCGATAGGTCCCACACGCCAGTCAAGCGCACGAGTCGTGTCCCATGTGTACGTGGCTGCGATACCGTCTCCCACATGAGAAAGCTTACATTGTGCAGGATATTCCCCACTCCCCGATGTCTTCTCGAATGCTGCGACGGACCAGGAACGTGTTTTGCACAGTCCAGTAATCAGGTACAGAGAGTCGTTGCTGATGATCTGGCCAACCTTTTCTTCGACGAAACGGTACCAGTCTGCTCCATGCTGCGTGGCTGCTTCCAAGAAGCGATGATAATTCCGAAGATCGCGGCGCTCGGCGCCATCTGGTAGGATGAGGAGTGCTCCTTCACTGGAAGACAGGTTGAATTCGCATTCCAGTCCAGACGATTGCACCCTGAAGAACTGCATGAGGCGATGTCGCCGCAGGAATCAGACAACGTACCTCGAAGAGGCATCTCTAGATTGCCCAACAGTCCCAACAGTTTTCACAGACGAGGCAGTAATGATGTGGCCAGGGTTTTCTGCATTGATATCTGTTCTGATATCCATATCACTCAAGTCTATGGGCTCGAAATTGTCGGGGACGCCAGTAGCTCGGTGAAAAGGGTGATCTCGTGGTAGACATATATTGAAAAAGACATCGAAACACCCGTCCTCAGGGATGACGACACCGACATCTCCTATTCGGTGACCGTCGCGTCGATAGAACAGGAACTCGCGACTTGGTGTGGGTGTCCACAAGGGATAACCATGTCGTGACGCCGTGATCAAATGTCTCGCATAAATGTCCTGTGGGCATCGAGGCATCGCTCTCGAGGGAAAGGATCGATGTCAAATGTCAAATTGACGGAAACGAATATGAGGTGATTATGCGGCCGATGTTAGCACTTTGCAGGTGGGGAGTGAGCTAGGAATGAAGCGCTCGCAGATGCCAACACAGCCCAGTAAGGAAGTGCTACCTTACGACATTTTCTCGAACTCTCAAACGTGAACCTGGGTTACTGAGTCCCGTTGCGAATCGCGACTCTGGGGCCTCTGACGTAGACGTTCGAGCCGAGATACCCTGACATTGCCAGTGACCATCAATGAAGCAGTTGAACGGAGCATAGCAAATTCAGCCAACTTACATCAATATCCAATATCTTTTCATTTTCGCTGACATGCCAGAGTGTCCATGTCATGGGACTATGTTCAAACCTGAGGCCCATCAGTGCGAGAAGGGAAAGCACCGCACAACGCGAGCAAATGGGGACGCTTGTACTTGTGCATGTCACCTAGTGCGAGGTCATGGTACTGGGACAACAATTGTGTTCCTCAGGCTTGTGTTATCCGGACTATTCGTCTCCATCTGACTGGCCTGGAGCGGGCGAGATGACGTGTGGAGCAATGCTAAGCAGAAGTCTTGTCGTGCAAGAAAGATGCAATGTACACGTCGTTTACCATGGTAGGTGGTCCTGCGGGCTGTGGACCATTTCAAGGTCGGGATTGTTCAAGGAGTTGCCGTCACCAACTGGTCTCAGGAACAGACAACCATGTGATTCGGTGTGACGTACTAGGCTATGGCGCTTTCCAAGGCACTAGCAGCTGGACGAATCCTCCGACTTTAACGTCCTCCTACTGGTAGCAGTACTAATAAGTCCAACTTCTTGTTACCCCGCACATGGTTTCATTAGCAGGCTATGTGTTTCTCCACTGGCACAAAGCTCTGACGTTGACATCTGACTCGGATCCATGGTACAGGGACCATTGTCACCACTTCCATATGCTGGACAACTACTACATTAAGAGGCTGGCTCGGGGGTCCAATATCACCCCATTTTTTTATTCACTATACTGCATCTGGTGACGGCGAGAAATGTTTGCTCTCGGCATCGATGCAATTTCATGTAAAGTTCATCGAGAACCAAGTCCTCTGATAGGACATAATTTACTATGACTGATGAACTATCACATACGAGAGCCTGAGACATACTCGATGCCGGTCAAGATTAATGCAACTATGCTTTTGGTGGCTTCAATGGCATATATAGAATTCGGACGAGTTTGGATCGACTATATATCGCCCATATGTGGAGGATCACTGCCACTCCCTCTACCAATGAGATGGATCTTGGACAAGGTAAATTCTCATATTCAGCAGCCATAAAGGTAATGAAAGCCCATTGAATAAAAATGTAAACAATTTTGCCTGCAGGTGAGGACTGTAATGTATGTTCAACGCGAACATAAAGACGTGCATCACTTACCGCAGTCATATTCGATGACCGTAATGACTGAAACTAGGATGTATGTATAGTCAGATTGATGAACGAAAGACACCATTGACAACAAGCTCACGCGACACAGTTGTTTATCTCGATATATGCAGCAGTGGACTGCAGGGTGGAAGACATGATCCCAGAGTAGAAAATACAGTGAATGGAACGATGAATAAGATGATGATGCTGGAACCGAGGATGGAAGGGCCTGTACATATAAATCAAGGAGCAATATACTGTAGATCATCGTATGGCTGCTGCAGCACCGTCGAACATGGCCTGCATCAAGGATGTGATTTCAAGTTAGCATCTAGCATCTTAATATATGAAAGTGCGTGCCAATAATCATACAAAACGCGAGATAGGTGTGATGTCTAACTTGAGCACCACGCCCTGAGCAGTCAGTCAAACCGACAAACCTCGATGGTGTGGAGACGGTACATTGTCTACTTGGTGCACCTTCCAGTTCAAGGCATTGCACAAAACAGCTCGGAGATCACAAGTAAATAGCGGTCATTCCTTGTATAAACCAATGCTGCTAGTGTGGAATCGTTGAGTCACCGTCGGCCAGTATCAAAAAAATTGATGTAAACTCACTGATCGCCGCCTATTTCTTCTCGGGAAGATTAAATCGTGCAGCGGCCGACTTGGAGTGATTCAGCCAACTCGTGTCATGCACCTAGTAGATCAAAATAGATAAAGTTGTTTCATTTTCTGCGTGATCTGAAGCATTTGTACTTACAGACACTCTGTGCGTGCTCGAAAGTGCCTCTTCGGGATACAAATGTGTGTTAAGTCCCAGGCGTAGTGTTCAAGCAGCTATGTGATAGAAACTGAGCAGGAGGACCATGGTCTGCGGTCGACTTCCGAGGGATGGGCGAGGTCGCCGTGGCCAGAACCAAAGAAGGGCCAAGACACGATAGGGCCGACGTGCACAGATGTACGCGCGGCGGGTGTGCTCCGGCGAGGGGCGAGCCAGTGCACGTGTGCCAGTGACAGCGTATAGATCCGTCGACATACATGTACGTGTTCCCACGGTCTCCGAGTTAGCTCCAACACCGTCCAACACTTCTGGTAGCGGTACGTGTTACTAATTTATATTGACATGATCATCCTCTCCGATGTGTGCTTCCACATTGTCCCGGAGTTCTTTGCATCAACACTGCGCGCGTCGTCTGTGGACAACATCTGATCATCATCATGGTAATCATCTTGGATGTCAGCCGAATTTGTTGATTCTGAGGATGGCTCGTGCTCCCTTTCGTTTCCATTCTCTGACGTGGTACGCATTTTCTGCATACAGTATCCAAACCACTGGTCACACGCTACTGCTCTTCTCGTACGGTCCGCCCCGATGTCAATCGCCCTCTATAGACTACATCCCCATAGACGTTGTCGTGGTTGAACGCCCCACCACGACTTCTGGACTTGGGGCTTTGCACGTCTGTCGATGGTGTGGTGGTGGCATTTCGCGTGTCTTGAGCGGTTCACGCATAGGCTCTCCGTTCACTTTCCTCTCCTGATACCACTACCATGTGGGCTGATCATGATACATGTCCGCATCTAAACAGGTCACTCTTTCTCTCCGAGTCCCTCCCATACGCCCCGTTTTGGTCGCGCAGACCTACAGTATATCTATTACCGGGCTTATTAGCAAGGCGGTCAGTTAACTAGCAAAGCTTTTCGTAAACCTCGAGACTAGGCGCTTTAGACGCCTACCAAACTTATCAGATTAGCCTGACAATTGTATAGTTCCGCTCCTTTCAAATCGGTGCTATCCTCCATGACTCGCAAGGGCGGCACGGCATCCATTGGGTGCGACTTCCTCATGACAAGATTCTCCGGTGCTGACCTGAAAGAGCCACGGTATGCACCCTCTATTTCCGAAAATCTCCATCACCTCATCAAAAAACCATTGCCGCACGTAACCGCTGATTCCGCCTCATTCTTATCGAGAGCTGGACTCACTGGCTGGGAAGCTAAGAGCAATCGGAGCTGAGTATATGATCAACTTTAACAACGTCGGTCTTACAATGCCGTTCGCCAGCCAGTCGCTCTAAGAAATTGGTTTCAGCCAAATCGTATGTCGCGGGTCGTGATTAGCCCACCATGTGGGCGAGTGCATTACAGTTTCCGACACTAGGAACGCCGTGAGTCTCCCAGTCAATATGAGGAGTGTGCTCAGGTCCAGTCTGCAATATTACATGATAGCGATCACGTCCGGGCATAGGGTCTTCCACTTGGACCCTCACGCTCAGGCATATGTGATCATGATACACGGTCTAGGAGAGAAACTTAAATTTCTCTCCGTTTTGTTTGCCCGAATCGTGCACTGTACCGGCAGCTTGTTTTTCACACTTGAAACATTTTCTGAATCGACCACCATTGTTGTACTTGTCCCGGACCTTTATCCATGATAATTTATCCTTTTTTTTTCGTACCAGCAGTGTCGCAAAGAAAACATGTGCATGAAATAAATGGCAACATGATATCAAGGAGACCTGACGAGCTGCCGCGTGATGCCCATCAGACACGGCTAGGATCAGCAAGGTGATCTTCCCCGGAAGTCCTCGACCAGCCCAATCTCATGCTCCGGGTCCTCTCTCTGTGCCTCCCCCTCATTCTCCCCAGCGTCCGCGAACACGATTTCGCTCCTAGTAACACTGCCATGACCCGACAGCCCGCCGAACGCGGAGTCGATATTGCTTCCGTGTCTGCTGCCTTGAAGATCCCGTGCATAGAGGGTGCGCAAGTTCAAGATGAATCGGGGGACGAGCGTGTACGGGGCTATATTTGCTGGAATGTACAACAGCTGCCACCATCCTTCGAATGTAATGGATGGTGCATCCAAGTTGTTCAGTATACTAATGAGTGAAAGAAAGAGCATACTAAGGTTCGGTATCAGCATAGTTGTACGAAGACAGAAGGATGGGATGTGACATACGCAAGAAAGTAGACTATTCCTTCCTGTACAAGAAGTTTCATGTAACGGTTCAAGTGGAACCGTGTGCTGCTTCTGTATATTTGAAGCGCCTCTATGATAAATTTGATTGTGACAAGCAAGCACATTGCCAAGTTGAGAGTAATCTGGACACCATTCCTAACCTCGACAAAAACGATGGCAGCAGATTGCGCCACGCAATAAGAGAAGTTAAGTACTTTAGTGGTGGCGACTATAGAATAAGAGATTAACACATGATTTGCTGTGACAGATGAAATAAAGACCCGTCACATACTAGAGTCCGGGGCATACCGGATGCTGACCAAGACAGATAGGACTATGTTTATGGTGGTTTCGATGGTGTATAGCGTGAGAAGGATTCCAAGAACGAGCTTGGATCTACTATACACCGCCCACACACGGAGAATCATCACCACTGCCTCTACCAGTGAGATAGATCTCGACCGAGATGAGATAAGTTCTTACACTCTGCAGCAGCTATGAAAATAGTTAAAACACAATTGGAAAAAATGCCAACAATTTCGCCTGTATGGTGTCCATGAGCATATAAGAATATCAGAAAGGCTGGGAAAATGGGCTCACAGCTATTAAATAAAATCGATGGCTCAGAAAGACAGCCGACCAACGCAAGATTCGGATGAAGATATACACATACATCTAAGTGCAGTTAGAACCAAATACTGTCATCAAAGATAGAGGAATCACCTTCATAGGACCAGGTATAAATGAAGTTCCCCCTTTGATCACGTCGGGTCAGCTCAACGAAGGAGAAAAGGCTTTTAACACACATAGAGCGCCGAGTCTAGTAAACAATTGAACAATCAGATGACATCTGTTGCAGCGAGAACTAGCATACATTACCGTACACAAGCCAAAATAGCGAACCTGGAAGTTGAGATGGTCAACGTAGCCAGTGGATATCATACAGATAGTCGAGATCATACAAGGACGAATAATGAGGAAATCCGAGTCCAGGGCTGATTCTACAGCAATCTCAGCATGCGCGAAACCTTGGGGCAGAAAATTTCTGGTACGAACCCAGATATATTCTACCTGCGGAGATTGCGAACTGATGAGACATTTGTTTAATATGTGAAGATATATGGGGCATACTTCGTCTGAAAACGTGAGGGCTGACGACATTGTCAACTAATTCGTTCAATGTAAATGCAGAGACTTGGCTCACTTACTGTAGTCATATCCGACAGCCATGAGAGCTACAACTAGGATGGATAGTAAGATTAATGAACAAAAGATGCCATTGACAACAAGCATACGCGACACATAGTTGTTGATCTCAATTGATGCGACAGTGGACTGCAAAGCGGAAGACATGATCCGGGAGTAGAAAATACGGCGAATGAGACCCAGAATGGAAGGGCCAGCACATATAAACCGATGCCGGTAGAGGAGTAAGATGCCGTAGACCATCAGATGGCTGTGGTGGTATCACATCGAACATAGCCTGCATCAAGGATTCAAATGTGGTTGGGTATCGTGCTAATCGTAGACGGGAATATTAATACATGCCAAGAACGACAGCAAACGTGAGATAGCTGCAATGTTTAGCTTGGACCTAATGTCTCGAGCGCATTTTGAGTAGACCCTGCTGCATGGTGTATCTGGCCGAGTCGTCGTGACTCAGCGGTAGGCGCAGCGGTGGGAATCCCGGGCCTATGGGCTCGGCGGCGGCGTCGCACCGTATCGCATCAAAGCTCTCGGAAAATACGGGTAAACGGCAACTCGATCGCCGTTTTCCATTTGGTATCCCACCAGTGCTGCTATTAGGGCGGAATCGTTGAGTACCTGGCCAGCCTATCAAAAGAACGCTGCCACCTCTCAAGCGTTCATTCCCATGGAAATAGCAAACGCAAGTTGGATGTTCTTTTCAACATACCACAACTTACAAGTCACAATGGTAGCAATACAACATTCTACTCTCCTACATTCTCCGCAAAGTCCGACGTCTCCATTATGTCAGCGCCCTAGTACACGGAGTTCCGGCAGTTCCGAACTACTCGTACAGGTACTACCGGGATGGATTCCTGGCCAAAAGGTCCACGTTCCTGGCTGGCAGCACGTACGATACTCCCTGTGGTGTTCGATGGGCGGTGTACGCTTGAAACCTAGGTACCTTTTCTCAGCCCTACACATCCTCTTATACTTGTAGAAGGGCGCAGCGAACGACAGAGGCCATAGAAAGAAATGCGAAGCTGCAACTCGACTCTTGACTCGGAAACGGAGGACCAAGTTCACCGGTGATGGCTTGCAGAGACCGACTCGCGCGCATCAAGAAACATCTTATAGTCTCCGACTGGGCTCGTGCATTTTTCCGGTATCTTTCCTCATCGACCGTGTTTTCATCGACAAAGCATGGATCCTTGACTGACTACATAATAGTTCTTTCGTTATACCACGACGATGGTATCGATCCATCCACGACGAATAATTGATGATTGCAAGACGAGAAGCCCTGGTATTCCACCACGCAAGTCTTGCGTCGACGATCTCGATTGCTCTTCAGGGTGTCCCGCATGGTCTTACGAGACCTCTTGGAGAGCAAAAAAGATGCGTGCGGCAGCGTGTTTCTGGGGACCGTTGATGGTCAGGACCTGTGCTTAGCCAAGCATTATCGCGTGGTATGGTGAATGCCTGTCGACCGGCCATCCTATGACAGCCCCCGACACGTCTGGCACAGCGAGGACAAGCTTTATTGCCGAACTTCTGCGTCACCGCAACCCGTATGTCGTCCTTGTCTTGCAGTACACAAAGCGGTCTGGTTGGTTTGCATCTGCAGACTACGATCGTCTTGTGTGTTATATGGGCTTCTCGTATCATTCAAGTACTCACGTCCCTAGGTGAGCGAAGGATGACACGGCCACAGAATCCAGGACCAGTTGATAGACGAGGTAGAATCCATTGAAAATACCTCTAACTAAAATTACCATGGTACTCAATCGTGGGTCGTGACATCATCTATCTAGCTTAGATGAGAAACAATGAAACGAAAATCTATGGCATATAGGCAGTCATCCTCCGGGTCCGAGGTATTATCCACGATAGCAAAAAGAACGGCACATGCTGGTGGGGTGTTTACTTGCCACCAGTGGTACCGAGACCCATTGACGCCTTGAAGGTGTCGTAGATCCACCATTGGAAGCCTATTCACAAGTCAGCGTATACCATGAAAAGACAAGAAAAGTGCTCACCAGTCAAAGTACCAATTATGACCACACGGGCACCAAGACCCTTGGTGGCAAGGGCAACTGCGCCCGTCTCCGACGCAATCTGGCCAATGCTCTTACCCTTGTTCGCCGGTTTACCCATGAGCGACACGATTGAGTCAGCCGGATGTGACACGATGGCACAAACAACACCAGCAAGGTAACCAGAGGCAAAGGTAACCCCGAGTTGTGTCATCTTGGAATAGCTCTCCTTGGGTTCCGTGAACCAGTGCGTGTAGAACAATTGCGCAATCGTTTCAAAGAAGAAGAACTTGGCCATCGTGTAGGGAATCTGACAAACCAGGTAAATTGCCTGATAAAAAGTATCAATGCGGGAGGACCGACCTGGCGTGACCACAGAGGCACAATCGAGCCAAAGGGATACCGCGTCTCGGCCTTGTTGATTTTCATTTCCCTTAGCGCAGCGCCAAACGCAGTGGGGAACGTGCCGCTCGGGCTGATCTGGATCTTGACTTTGGTCATTTCAAACGGACACAGCGCGATGTCGGCAAACACCTCGGCCGAGGCGGAACCTGCAAGCCAGATAGCGGGCTTGTATTGGCTCGAGAGCTCCTCGCCGGCGGCGTTCATGTACAGGTCCTTGAACACCTCGTAGAGACCTAACTTGAACATACCCTGGAGGGAGTAACCAACAAAGGTGGGGCCAAACCCTTTCCAGATACCGGTTTGGCCCTCTTCGCGGACGAGGGTGGCGAGACCGGACGTGAGGCCTTTGTACTTGGCAGGGTTCACCTAGTGGGGCGGCTTACAACGAGTCGGCTTTGGAACAAAAAAATCGGACGTGCTTGCATGTTGCATTTTGCCACGTCGAGTGGGGTCATACCGGCATGCGTGACACCGCATGCAAGAGCACCACCGAGCATGCACTTGGCATAATAGGAAGAGTCATGGGGAACGGGACCGAGGTATCTAACAACACGAAACGTTGGCGCGTGTACCGGAAAAACAAAGTGAAAACTACCTTGCATCCCACTTTCCAGACGGTGCCAAGTGAGCCATGGATAATGTGTTGTTAGAGTAGTCTAAGGGAAGACCAAACGGTGGTTGTGGTGGTCGCGGTAAGAGATGGAAAACTTTGGGGTATTGCTGCTCTGCGTCACGTCAGCAACCAATTCAACCAGTACTACTAATAGGTTCGCGTCAATGAGCCAAGGTTACAGTCTGGTGCGTCTCTCGTCAAGAGCTATTCATCGAACAGCCAAACGGCCTCATTGTCACCGTCTGACTTAGAGGCTTAGTACAAGGGTCTGACATCCTTGCAGGCTGTCCAAGTTATATTACTAATGCAACATGCTTACTGCGATGCGATGCGTCACTGCCAGCAGACCAAAAACACCGGTAATTCATGCAAATACCACAAGAAGGAAACGTGCCATCGTAATGTGGCGCATGAGTACCAGTCATCGCCTTCACGCCCTTCCCAACGTTCTAATGTTCTCCACTTCTCTATACTGTGCTTCTATCACCTCTGGGGCTTTTTTTCCCCCAATATCGGGATCTTCTTCGACTGGGATACTCGTCGAAGCTAGAAGCAGCTTGATGATGTTCTGCCCATTCAAAAGTCCCCTGCCTCGGTGGTAGCTGATGACATTAAGGATGCGCTATCATCACCAGCCGTCAGTTTTGCGATAAGAAACATCCAGGAAAATGACGTGCCCTCTCACGGTCCCGTTGTGTTATCCGATCACGGAAATCGTGCAATGGCTTGACGGCCTTCCTATCATCCCCCATCTGCAACAGGTGCACGTGGAACATGTGCGGCGGGATGCGTTTCGCGTTTAGCTTCTGGCACATGCCAATCAAGGCATCGAGAAGCTCTTGGGTGTCACCTGGTTAGTCCATTTGGTTAGGCCTATCTGTGTTTTGATCATGGGAAAGACTGCTCACATGCGATGCCATCTGTAATGATTAGGAGAACGGTTTCGGCGTGGCCGTCTCGCAGATCAGTGGGAGGCTTTCTGCGAACACTTGAGACACTTTTTCGGTCATCACCTTTTCTCCTGAGTATCACATCAGTGTATTGGAGATGGCGTGGACCAGATTTGAACAAACCTCTCCAGGTAGGAACCGAATTGAAGATGTGCTCGAATTCTTCCGAGGTCTAAATTGTAATGGCTCGAACACTGGGATCAAAGATGTGATCAAGGACTTGCCCCAATGCAACGGGAGATTACCACGTGTTGCAAGAATCTGACTTCTAACCCCTCCCATTTACCGTCCGAAGACAGTATACCAATGATTCCTGCGACAGAAACCTCAGAAAGCTATGTTCAAGTGAAGTGCATACACTTTCTCACGGTTCGCGTTCAGCAACATTCCGTTCAGTAATGGTGTTCATTGTAGCGTATTTTAGCGTATTTTAGCACGTAAACCCTACGAAACCCTAGCTAAACCCTACATCTGCAAAACAGCTCAAATGAAACAAGCGGCGGTAGAGACTAGCGCATTACGAATGCCTTAGGTCCAGTTCAGCAACGCACGGCCGAATCTCGCTTACCCCAACTAGTGTAGTTCTGCCTCGGCTAGAGTAGCTACGATATTTTTGATTATCTACGACACAGCCGCTGTCCCACACCCCTTCACACC
>JBBPTX010000878.1:0-14994 GCA_038094595.1 Pulveroboletus aff. annulatus | reverse complement strand
ATTTAGAGAGAAAGAGAATTTTGATTTTGATTTTGATAAAAGTGAATTTTATGTTTAAGTAGAGTTAGCTAGGTAAAATCATGGCTTCTATATCTCTTACTATTATGTAACTTACATAAGTAGTCAGAGTCAAGGCATATTATCCATTAGAAGCTTATGTTATTCACTAAATAATAAATAATAGCATTATGGTCAAATAAGTGTCCCAATGACATGTTATTTTGAAATGGCTATATCTCAATACCATATCAACCAAATTATGTAAACCAAGTATTTTTAGAAAGTCAAGAGCAAGTACATTCTTTCATTCTGCAGGATCTTAACATGATTCTTTTTTCCTTTCTAGTAATAAAGCAATCTCTTCAAAATGCCCCAACATTGGGACACTTTTTTGAGCCACTGTATTGGGGAGTTTTCTAGGAGAACTAAGTTGTCAAGTTCTTGATCTGTGATGGCAAGGTCTTGAAAGTGTTGATCTTGATCAACAAAGAAAAGCTCATATCCATATTGAAAACCCATCTAAAAAAGGTAATGGCATACTTGATAAATATGTTCACAAATGAAACTCCTGGCAGTGATATGAGGGAATACAGGTCCAGAAATAGAAACTAGAAAGGCAAAGTGATTCAACTATTGGACTACATGATAATAGAGGCAAACATAGTAGAATAAGTTGCAATAGAGCAGTGAAGATGATTGTCAAATAAGAAAGAAAAGAAAAGAAAAGAAAAGAAAAGAATGGGAATCTTCAAAATAATCACCATAAAGATGACTAACATGTTAATGCAAGGACATGATGGAGGGTGTTTGAATATCTCAACCCACTTGGACATGGGTTAAGTCTGTACTAGAAGTCTGATTGTAAGTGGAGACTAGTTGGGGAAGGTAAACACCTAAGAAGGATAGGGAGCCTGGGGAAGGTTCCTAATCAGGCAGAGGGATGAATGCTAGAGAGGACTAAATATGCCCCATGGTAGGGGAGATGTGGGACAGCAGAATATTTAAGACAAGAGTGAAGAAGTGGATAGGTTATGGGGTGGTGGTGTTACGATTCGCTGCAGGGTCTATTCTTTCTCTTTACTTCACATTATGGACTGACATTCGTTTCTTTTCTCACGCTTAACTCGCCACATTCCATGTTGTTCTACGACATTCCATACCTCTCGTAAGCGTGCCTATCTCTCACTGCGCAGGTACCCCTCCTTCTTCCGCTCTTCTCACGCCGTATGCGCCGGCCCATATATCCCTTTCCTATGCGCGGTTTTGCTATTGGCTTCTGCTCTTCTCACGCCGTTTACCCGTGCCGGCCCTTAACACTACGTGACACGTAACTGTCACACTTTCATCTCACTATTTAAACCCTTCAACAGGGCGCTTCATATCTTTTCCCTAACCTAGTTCTACCTATGGCTTGTGCCTAGTTAGCTCTAGCAAATCTACCTTGTGTCTTCGTTCTACACTTGAGTGAACGCTTCACACATCGACGCTCTTTGCGTCCGAAGTGTGTCATACCTCGAACCCTTGACCCTATCGCCAACCTTGATTGGCAACCCCACGGCCGCTCCCTTGGACGGGTATTCTCAACCGTCGTCACTGTCTCAGAGCCCTAGGCCTTGTAGGTCTATGTGCGACCACACCCAAGGGCCACGCGTAACAGGTGGGAAGAGTAGGAGAGACATGGATGGAGTTGGTAAATGGGACAATGACATGAGATGGGTTAGATGAAGCAGGGGCAACAGTGGAGTCAAGGTGGGCAAATTTGATGACCATAAGTAGAAGATAGAGTGGGTTTATCTGTGGTATGGTGGGCAAGTGAATGAAAAAGAGAAGCAGAGGGGTGTTACAGCTATATATTTTCAAATCTTAAACCTTGTGTATAAGGACACTTTCTTATCTTATCAAGGGAAAATCTGACATAGACACTGTTAGAAACAGGGGATCTACTGGTCCTTCAAGATCTGTGGGCATTCACTTTCAGCCCTTCACATTTCACCCCACAGATCACAGCACATATTTAATACTTTGTGATCATCACAGATCTCACATCAATCACCTCCATCACTGTGATGTGATTCCTTATTTTTAATTACCATTGATATCTTCCATTCCACCCACCTGCAGCAGATCAATGGCTGGTAATCTCATGTATATATTAATCTCCATTACAGGTCAACTCCTCATGTTGATCATGTTAGGTCTAGGGTGTTACAGTTATATATTTTTCAACCTTTACTCTGCATATATGGACACCTTCTTATCTTATCAAGGGAAAACCTAACATAGACACTGTGCCAGACATAGAAGATCTACAGGCCCTTCAAGATCTGTGGACATTCATATTCACTTCTTCATATTCACCCCATAGATCAAAGCAAGATCAAAGCATGTATTTAATACTCTGTGATCATCATAGACCTCACATCAGTCACCCCCATCACTGTGATGTGATTCCTTATTTTAATTACCATTGACACCTTCCATTTCATCCATCCACAGCAGATGAACAGCTGGTAACCTCATGTATATATTAATCTCCACTACAGGCCAATTCCTCATGTCGATCATGATGAGTCAAGGGAAAGAACTCATGTAGATATGTATCTAGATTGGTATACAATATATATCTACACAGTAAACAGTATATAAAGCAAGACTGGATGAAGCTCAGTCTCCAGTCTAGTTCTCTTGATCATCTCCTACAAATAATCTCTTAAAGAAACACTCCTCTCAGTGCCTAGTATCCAAGTGGTTGCCTGCAAAGACTTGTAGATGCAACAAGGGGATGGGCTTATGTATCTAGATCAATTCACAACATGTATCTACATTATAGACAGTATATAAAGTAAGACTGGACAGAGCTCAGTCTCCAGTCTTGTTCTCTTGTTCCCTTCCTACTGTTTACACATAAGATAGTTCCCTCTATTCAATGTCTAAAGATAGTGATTGCCCTGCAAGATTGTAGTCACAACACTAGAACTAGACTGTCTTCATCTTACTACCATTTCACTATCTACCAAGTGAATGCAGACACATCTAGCCTTCTCCCTGGCACCACAGGCTCTAGCAAGTGAACATGTCTTTAGGCATCTCTAGGATAGCACTAACAGGGGCCTGCTATCAGTGCCCATCACCTTTCACTGATCTCTTCTCCCTTTTACAGCATATCTCCCCACCATTAATCTAGTCAAACCTTGAGAATTAGTAAATGTACCAGTAACAGTAGAACTAGCAGTTAAAGAAGAGCCCAGGGAGTACTCACTGGCAACTATGAGCACAAAGAGTGAAGAGGACCCAAATGACTGGTCAGACATTGCAGCCACAGAAAAAGAGTTCTGGTGACTTGTTGAACAAGATCTAAAACCACATAGCTTTGAAAACAGAGGTGAAGTCGACTTAATTATTACAGATATTAGGTACACAGGCCATACATACTATTGGGTGCCCATGCCATCAGCACACACACTTAGCCCTGCCACAGATCTAGCCTCACTTAGATACCCAACCACCCCTAAGTGGAGTCCATTGAGATCCCCTCAACCCAATCCATTCATGTGGCCAGCAGTACCATGTAATGTTCACTTAGAAGCAACCCAAGGCACACAACAATTCATCAAAGAAGCAGACATAGTAAGGAGGTGATACAGAGAAGTCTCAGAGGAACAAGAAAGAGAATTACCTCATGCTAAAAGGCAGAGACATGAATATTCACAAATGATCAGGAGGAATGATCATTTCAGTAGTGTATAGCTCAGAGTACAGCAGCACAAATCCTACAAGTACTAGCTACCCCCTTTCATAAATCACAATGGCTATTTTCCTCACAAATTATATTATAGCCCTCACTAACCCCAACACTGACTGGAATACCCAGTTAAACAACATTATCTCATATACAGCAGAACAAGAAGCATGCTATCACTCAATGAGAGATGAGATAACAAGAATTAGTGATGCAGTAGCAAATATCGAAAGAATCATAACCACGCTTGCACAAGGACAAGTCAAACTGTTGTGACTACAATCTTTGTAGGCAATCACCAATTACTTAGATGTCGAGTGGATTCTTAGAGATACTTTTGTAGGCAGGTAAACAGGAGAACTAGACTGGAGACTGTCTCTGTCAAGTCTCACTTTATATACTATTTGTTATGATTCACTTGTAGAGTTGTCTCTTTTTCTTTACTTATGCTATCAGACTAATGATTCTCTTTCTCATGCTTAACCCTCATCCTTCCATGTTGTTCTATGACGTTCCATACTTCTCATAAGCATGTTTATTCCCTCACTGCACAGGTACTCATATCCTTCTGATCTTCTCACACTGTATGCACTGGCCCTTAATGTCTTCCCTTTATGTATGAGTTCTACGATATTCTTTCATGTTCTATCACCATTTTTCATGCCAGTCCTTACCTACTGTGACACATAACTGTCATGCTTTTATCTCCCTATATAAACCCTTCAATAGGGCCTCTTGTTTTGCTAACTTAGTTCTTTCTATGGCTTGTCATCTAGTTAGTTCTAAGCAATTTATCTTTGTTCCTTGTGTCTTCGCTCTACCATTAAGTGAGCACTTCACTTGTCAGCCCATAAACCCACATGTGCCCCTAAACTCTTGATCCTACGACCCACTCATCAAGCTAGACAAGCAGTTACCCTGACCCATTGAAATCCTTGATGGTATCTTGAACCAGCAACCCTATGGCTGGCCTCTCTATCGCCGTTGATATGCACAACCAATCCCCTGAATCTGCTAGGCCCCAGGCATTAGTAGGACTATGTGTGACCATACCCATGGGCTACGTGTAACAAAAGAACTAAGTTCTTCCCCTCGACCACATACTATCATGTACACTGCCCACCATAGATCCCCACAGAAACCTTTGAACCACCAACCTACATTGGAACCCCTAAGACCCTCCACGTACCTCGAACTCAGACTCCTTTGACACTCTTGATGATCCCAATCAAGCATATTGGGACAACCCTGACAAATTCTTTCTGAACTCTGATGAAGAACTTGCAATCCAAGATCTAGCCCATAGCTTTTCTATGTCCATACAGATCCCCCACCCACAGACTCCCTCATCTCCAACATCAAGAGACCAAACTGGCCATATCTTCCCACTGATCTCTGATCCCGACTCCCAATATGGCCACAAAATCCCTCAAACTATGTATCAGTACCTCAGAAAAATATGACAGAGACTATAAAATAGCTAAACAATGGTTCAACTCCATCGTCTTCTACTTAAATGTCAACTGCAACATCTACACCTCAGACCCTAAGTGAATTATGTTCGCTCTTTCTTACATGACCAAAGGACCTGCATTAATATGGGCAAACATATTCAGAGCCTCAAAGATAGCCACTGACAGCTTGATCTTGATGGGGTCCTAGTCAGACTTCTAAGACATGTTTATCATTGTGTTCAAACATCATGACACTACTGGCGACACAATTGCCTGGTTTACCATGACCTGCATGACTGCAACAAAGACCAGCAGATATTCACCATTGCTCACAGAGTACAACACCCAATTTCAGAATCATTACACCATTGCCAGTATAATGAACAAAAATGTCCTTATCAGCTATTACTCCACCACCATCCCAGAGGTGCTCATGTGCCACATCCTAGCTATGGAAACTATTCCGACCACTGTTGACAATTGGATCAAAAAGGCGATAACCTTCTAGACCCATATGGAGCGCATTTGAGAAATCGCTGCTCACCACAGAACCTCTTTGTGCCACACATACCACCAATACACTGTCCCTACCCCCGCCAAAGATCCAAACACCATGGACATCAATGCTGTCTGCCTTTAATGTCTTACCCTTGCAGAATGGGAATTGTGCCAAAAGGAAGGAAGATGTTTCTGCTGTTGTCAGAAAGGACACATGTCATCCACCTACCCCACATTCACCTCCAACACCCTGAAGTTGAAGAAAATTGTACAAAAGATTGTGGAAGTCGAAGTTGAGGAAGAAGAAAAACTCCCTCAACTTCAGAAGATTGACGATGAAGATGACAAGAAACCAAAGGTGTCCTACATTGCCTTTACCTTGGATTTTTGAAATGGAAGCCTGCCTCGACGTCAGTAGCTTCCTCCCTTACGTATGTACCTCTATTAGTATCTACATCCAAGAAATCGATGCATATTTCCCTTCAACTCATCAACCCTTCGCACATCATGAAAATCATCAACATTCACATCCTCATTGACAGTGGGGCAGACATCAACTGCCTTAACTGGAGTTTCACTTGAAAACACTGACTCCCCCTCGACAAATTTCCTACTCCAATTTCTATTAACAAAGTTGACCAAACTCCAAACACAAAGGGGGCAATCCACTATACCACCTCCTTGTTCATCAACATCGAAGGGGTCGCACAGAATGTGCAATTCCATATCATGCACTGTGGATCTGAGAACATGATCCTTGGAACACCCTGGTTACGAGCAATGAACCCCTCCATTAACTGGTTGTCACAAATAGTCAATATCCCTGAATCAGTCGACGAATCTACCTCACTCTACCATGTCTATGTCACTGACCTCAAACACTACAACCATGCCCAACCCCAGATACCTACCTTGAAACCACCATAATATATTATGGTCAAAACTATTCCTGACCACACCCTCTCTGCCTTCCTTGACTTGCCTGACAGGAACCTCTACATCTGTTAAGCACTATATAATCACTCCTGCCAATGAGTCCTCAAGTCAGGATTCTGATATCACTAGACACACCTGAAGCTTGTCACCAAGCTCTTCACTGCAACTGAACTCGCAGCTGCTGCTGAGAAGGCCAAGCTGAAGGTTACTCTCCTAGATGCATATACTGAGTTCACATTGGTGTTCACCAAAGAATCTGTGGACTCCCTTCCCCTCTCTAGACCATACAATCATGAAATAAATGTCAAAGAATTGTTTACCCCCAAGATCAGCAAGCTTTACCAGCTGACCCCTAATGAAAAGAAAGCCATAGAAGAATTCCTTGATGAGAATCTTGCTGCTGGCAAAATCTGCCCTTTGAATTCTTCTCAAGTGTCACCCTTCTTCTTTGTTGAAAAAAAGGATGGCAAACTCCACCCTTGTCAAGATTATAGATATCTTAATGAACACACTGTTTGCGATGCCTACCCTCTTCCATTGATCTCCAACCTCTTGAATAAACTCAAAGGAGCCCACATCTTCACAAAATTCAACATGAGTTGAGGATACAACAATGTATGTATAAAGGATGGCCACCAATGGAAAGGTGCCTTTCTCATTCACAAAGGACTCTTTGAACCAATGGTCATGTTCTTCAGCATGACTAACTCCCCTGTGACCTTCCAATGATTTATGAATGATTCCTTCTGTGATATGATTGTGGAGGGTTGGCTGGTAATCTACATGGATGATCTACTGATCTTTTCCCCTGATAAAGAGACTCATACAGAACACACCCATCATGTCCTCCAATGAATGACAGAACTCAACCTCCACCTCAAACTGGACAAATGCCAATTTGCTGTTCCCAAGGTAGAATACCTCGGCATGATCATCAAGAAAGAACAACTCGCTATGGACCCTGTTAAACTCAATGGCATTGTTAAATGGCCGACCCTGTAGAAAACTAAGGATGTTCGCTCCTTTCTTGGTTTCACTAACTTCTATAGACATTTTATTCCCGGTTACTCAAATATCACCCATCCCCTCATAGACCTCACTAAAAAGATAATACCCTGATCTTGGTCTGCCACCCAGTAGGCAGCGTTTGAATAGCTCAAAGGGCTGTTCCTCCATAAGCCTGTTCTCTTTATGCCTGACATCTTACGCCCCTTCACCATGGCTATTGATGCCTCCAAATATGCATCAGAGGGTATTCTCTTGCAAACTGACACTAATAGAGACTGACACCCCTGTTCCTACTTATCCCAGTCATTCTCCTCCACAGAACGCAACTTCAACATCCACAATAGGGAGCTCCTGGCTGTTATACGCGGTTTTAAAGCCTAGAGATAGTACCTTCATAGCTTTCCTTTCTTCATCAAAGTCTTCTCTGATCACAAGAACTTAACCTACTTTCGCCACCCCTAAGATCTCAACTGTCAACAAGCCTAATGGCTCCTCAATCTTGTGGACTACGATTATTCTATTGCCCATATCTCCAGAACTCAACTGGCTGCCTCAGATGCTCTCTCTCGACACCCTGATCTTATTCCCCACTCAGACTCCAACAATGCTAGCATTATCCTCCTTCCCAACACTCTCTTCATCTGCCTTATTGATTCTGCCCTCACCAACCACATCACCTGAGTGTCTGCCTCCGATAACCTCATTCTCCATTAAACTCCAGGAACTCAACAGGACTTTACCCTCTATCATCCACTTCCATCTCTCTGACTAGCAATTTGTTGACAGTGTCCTCCAGTACCAGCACCATGCGATCATGACTCTGCTGGTCACCCCAGTTATCTAAAGACTCACCAGTGACAAGCTGGCAAGTTCTGGTGGCCCAGCCTTGCTACCTTTGTCCATTCCTACATTGATGGCTGCACCATGTGCCAGTGTAACAAGGCTAATACCCACCTTATATACCCACCCCTTGTCTCCATTCCCTCCTACTGCTCCTATCCCTTCTAGCAGATCTCCTGTGATCTGATCACTGACCTTCCACTCTCCAGAGGATTCGATTCCTTATTGGTCATGGTGGACCACAGCCTTACTAAGGGGGTAATTCTTTGCTCTACCAAGAAATCTATCATTGCCAAGGGCATAGCCATGCTCTTTTTCCACAAAGTCTTCCTCTATTTCAGTCTCTATGATAAAATCATCTCCGATCATGGTCCTTAGTTCACCTTCACTTTCATCAAATAACTCAGACGACTCCTCAACTATGACCTCTCCCTCTTCACAGCATACCATCCACAAACTGATGGCAAAACCAAATGCGTCAACCAAGAAGTCAAGACTTACCTTTGCATCTACTGTGGAGATCACCCTTCTACTTGGTTCAAACATATCTCCCACGCTGAATTTACAAACAACCACCATCCCCACTCTGTCACTGGCAAGTCCCTGTTTTATTTCATAATGGAATATGAATTCCATGCCCTTCCCTCAGTGATCGCCGACACTAAAATTTCTGCTACTGAATCCTACCTCAAAGAGCTGACAGCCCTATGAGATGAAGCCCTTGCCTCCCATGAACTTGTGCGTCAAGTCATGGCATTCCGATCTAAGTCAAAATTCATACCCTTCAAGAAGGGACAACAAGTTTGGCTAGAAGTCTAGAATTTGAAAAGATCTGTCCAAGATCCAAAGTTCACTATGAAATGTGAAGGTCCCTTTGTTATCTCAGATGTATCTAATCTCCCCTATCTCCTATTGCCTCCAACTTCCACAAATGTGGAAGATCCACAACACGTTTCATGCTTCCCTGCTATCGCCCTATCACGAAAATGACATCCACGGCCCAAACTTTCCCACATCACCCCCGGATCTTGTTGAGGGGCAAGAAGAGTACAAAATAGAACAAATCATATGGCATCGTGGAATGCCATTGGCTTGCCAATACCTGATCCAATGGAAAGGGTACTTCACAGAAGAAGACTTATGGAAACCTGAACAGAACTTGAAACATTCATTGGAGTTACTCAATGACTATAAAAGATGTAACCCCCGAGCTTTCTCTCTCACATCTGCTTCCCCACCATGACACAGATAAACCCCTTCCACTGATAATGGATGGAAAGCGAAAGGAGAGCTTGTGGGTGTCCTCAATAGGCTTGTAGGAGCATGGACTGGAGTCCACTGTAAGTAACCAAGGTGTATTTAGTATTGTATGTGAAGATATAGACCTGGAGTCCACTGTGAGTAATCAAGGAGAAGAAACACAGTGGCTCCTAAACTATGAGCACCTATTTGTAAACAAAGATAAATAGGTCAGCCACAACTGAAGTCAAGTGTTCAAATCATAGAAAAGGAGAATAATGAAGTCAAGAGTTCAAATCACTGAAGTGGCAAATTATGAGGTCAAGAGTTCAAACCATGAGAGTGGCAAAAATCATAAAGGCCAACAAAAAGTAAACCTACCAGACGTATATAAAGACTTTCCACCAGTCTTTGCCAAAGAATCTGCCGACTCCCTCCTGCCTTCTAGACCATATGATCATGAGATCAATGTCAAAGATTTGTTCACTCCCAAGATCAGCAAGCTCTACCTGCTCACACCCGATGAGAAGAAAGCAACCGAAGACTTCCTTGATGAAAATCTTGCCACTGGCAAAATCTGCCCCTCAAATTCTCCCCAAGCATCATCATTCTTTTTTGTCAAAAGAAAGATGGCAAACTCTGTCCCTGCCAGGACTACAGGTATCTCAATGAACATACCATTTGTGACACCTACCCTCTCCCATTAATTCCTAACCTCCTAGACAAACTCAAAGAAGCCCGTGTCTTCACCAAGTTTGATGTACATTGGGGATATAATAACGTACATATAAAGGACGGGCATCAATGGAAAGGTGCCTTCCTTACCCACAAAGGACTCTTTGAACCCATGGTCATGTTCTTTGGCATAACTAACTCTCCTTCAATGTTCCAGCATTTTATGAATGACTTTTTCCGTTATATGATTGCTGAAGGATGGTTGATAATCTACATGGACGACCTACTGATCTTTTCCCCTAACAATGAAACCCACACAGAACACACCCACCATGTCCTCCAACAGATGACGGAACTCAATCTCCACCTCAAACTAGAGAAATGTCAATTCACTGTCCCTAAGATAGAATACCTCGGCATGATTGTCAAGGAAGGGCAACTCGCTATGGACCCTGTCAAACTCGATGGCATTGTCAAGTGGCCCATGCTTCAAAAAGTCAAAGATGTCTGTTCTTTCCTGGGCTTTGCTAACTTTTATCAGCATTTTATTCCCAGGTACTCCAACATCGCTTGTCCCCTCATCAACCTCACAAAGAAGACCATGCCTTGGTCTTTGTCAGCTGTATAGCAGATAGCCTTTGAACAACTCAAAGAGTTGTTTCTCTGTAAGCCCGTTCTCTTTATGCCTGATGTTTCCTGTCCATTTGCCATGGCCATCGATGCATCAAAATATGCGTCGGGTGGTATCCTTCTACAATTCAATGCTAACGGGGGATTGGCATCCCTGTTCCTACTTATCACAGTCATTCTCCTTCACAGAAAGCAACTACAACATCCACAACTAAGAGCTCTTAGCCATTATCTGCATTTTCAAACCCTGGAGACAATACCTCCATGGCTCTCCCTTCCCCATCAAAGTCTTCTCTGACCATAAGAACCTCACTTACTTCCGCTGCCCTCAAGATCTCAACTGATGTCAAGCCCGCTGGCTCCTTGACCTCATGGATTATGACTACTCGATCATCCATGTCCCTGGTACTCAGCTAGCCAGTCCTAACACTCTCTCTTGCTGTCCAGATCTCCTCCCTCATCTTGACTCTGACAATGCCAGAGTAACCCTCCTCCCCAACACCCTCTTTGTCCGCCTCATCAACATGGCCCTCTTCAACCATATTGCTTCCACCTCTGCATCTGATGACCTCATTCTCCACAAGTTACAGGTGATCGAGGGCATGATACCCCCTGCTGCTTGCTCCTGCCTCTCCAATTGGTAATACTATGATGGCATCCTCCAGTACCAAAGATGCATCTATGTCCCTCCCAACTGTGACCTTTGCTGCACTATTGTCCAGTACTCTCATGATCATATTTCTGCCAGCTATCCCGGCTATTTAAAAATCCGCCAACTCGTCGCTGGTGAGTTCTGGTGGCTGGGCATCGCTTCCTTTGTCCATTCCTATGTTGATGGCTGCGCCGTGTGCCAGCATAACAAGTCAAACATCCATTCTATGACTTCCCCCCTCATTTCAATCCTGTCTTCCTATTCCTGCCCATTTTAGCAAATCTCCTGTGATCTCATCACCAATCTCCCGGTTTCCAGGGGGTTTGACTCCTTATTGGTTATGGTGGACCATAGCCTTACTAAGGGGATAATTCTTTGCCCTATCAAGAAATCTATCACCACCGAGGGCGTAGCAGCGCTCTTTTTCCACAAAGTCTACCTCCGTTTTAATCTCTATGACAAAATCATCTTGGATTGTGGACCACAATTTGCCTCCACTTTCACCAAGGAACTTGGCTACCTCTTAAACTATGATCTCTCCCTCTCCATAGCATATCATCCACAGACTAACAGTGAAACCGAACGCATCAACCAAGAAGTCAAGACTTACCTCCGCATTTACTGTGGAGACCACCTCTCTACTTGGTCCGAACATGTATCCCACACTGAATTCACACACAATCACTACCCCCACTCCATCACTGGCAAATCCCCATTTTACCTCATGATGGGGTATGAACCCTGTGCACTTCCCTTGGTGATAGCCAACACCAAGATTCCCACCATCAAATCCTGCCTCAAAGAGCTAACTGCTCTGAGAGAAGAAGCCCTCGCTTCCCATGAGCTTGCATGCCAAGTCATGGCATCCCAGTCTAAGTTGAAATTCATACCCTTTGAGAAAGGACAGCAAGTTTGGCTGGAGGCCAGGAATCTTAAAAGGTCTGTCCAAGATCCAAAGTTCACCACAAAATGTGAAGGCCCCTTCATTATCTCTGACATCATTTCCCCTGTTTTCTATCGCCTCTGACTTCCATGAATATGAAAAATACACAACATGTTCCACATGTCATTGTTATCACCCTATCGCAAAAATGACATCCATAATCCATACTTCCCCACACCACCTCCAGATCTTGTCGAGGGACAAGAAGAATATGAAATTGAGTGAATCATACAGCATTGAGGTATGTCATCAGCCAGTCAATATCTGATCTGATGGAAAGGGTACTCTATGGAAGAAGAATCCTGGGAATCCAAGCAGAACTTGAAACATACGTTGGAGTTACTCAATGATTATAAAAGACGACATCCCCACGCCTTCATTCTCTCACCCACACCTCCACCACAGCCCAAATAAACCCATTCCACCTTCTTCTAATGGCCATCGAATTTGCCCATGTTGACACCCCTGCCGCTGCACCCTCTATAAACCCCAACACAGTCCACCTTCCTACTACAGACTCTGAGAGGATCTCTCCTACTCGCCCCACCACCCTTCAACCTGTTAACTTCACTACTCCTGTTGATGATGTTCCCCACTCCCACGTCTTCACCATCTCAGGCAGAATTCAATCCTTGCCAATGTTTACACCTCTATCCTATCAGGAATCTTCTTCCAGACCCCCCTCATTCCGAGGTGTCCATCATCCCCAGCTCGTCCATGTTACGCGTGGCCTTGGGTGAGGTCGTGCATAGACCTACTAACACCTAATAGGGCTAAAGATTTGATCGTTCGTATATATGATGACATAAAACCAGCCGTGGGGATGCTAGGTCTAAAGTACTGTCAAGAGTGTTGATGGGTCAAAGGTAACCGCTGCCTAGCTTGGCTAGCGGGTCAAAGGGTCAAAGGTAGAGACACACATAGGCGAGTGACCGTCGAGTGAAGCGCTCACTTAATGGTAGAGCAAAGACGCAAGGAGCAAAGGTATTTGGATTGCTAGTGCTAACTAGGCAACAAGCCGTAGGTAGAACTAAGCTAGGGAGAAGAGACAAGGAGCCCTGTTGAAGGGTTTATATAGTGAAATAGAAACGTGACAGTTATCTGTCACAATGGTTACGAGCTGGCATGGAAAGTGGCGTTAGAAATAGAAAGAACAATAGAAAAGCCACAAGTGAGAAAGAAATATTAAGGGCCGGTGTGGACAGCGTGAGAAGAGTAGAAGAAAACGAGTACCTGTGTGGTGAGGGATAAGCACGCTTACGAGAAGTATGGAACGTCATGGAATGACATGGAAGGATGTGAGTTAAGCATGAGAAGCAGAAAGATTAGTCCGATAATGAAAGAAGAGAAAAAGTGTTCATCTTGCAAGCGAATCATAACAGTCCGTGTGCCCAGCTCAAACTCCCTTGTTGCCCACTCTGGATGGGATACTCAGATGCTCCTAGATGTCTCCACTTATCAACACATTAACTGCCTCCAAGAGGAGCACTTTACCAATGAGAATTATGTTTGCTTTCATACAACTATGTCTGATGATTGCCTTCATGTTCCCATTAGTGTTGAAGGTCATGGTTGGGAGGAACATAAATGCGTCACTGGTACTGAAGGACACCATTGTGGTATTGCCAGTCAGAGAGGTGAGAGCAAAAGGCAGGGGTAAGAGACCTGTCAATTTCCTGTAGTTTGTGGAGAATGAGGTTGTTGGAGGCAGAGGCGGAAGTGATGTGGTTGGAGAGGGTGGAATCGATGAGGCGAATGAAAAGGGCATTGGGGAGGAGGGTGACCCTGATGTTGTCTGAGTTAGCACAGGGAAGGAGATTAGGTTGATGGGAGAGGGCATCGGATCTGGCAAGTTGGGTACCAGGGACATGGGTGATAGAATAATCATAGTCGGTGTTACACGTGGCCGTGGGTATGGTCGCGCGTAGACCTACTAATGCCTAGCAGGGTCAAGGGTTCAGTCGTTCATGTCGACGACAACGTAGGACCAGCCGTGGGGATGCTGGGTCGAAGGTACCGTCAAAGGAGTTTGACAGGTCAAAGGGGTAACCACTGCTTAGTAACACCTAGCAGGGTCAAGGGTTCAGTCGTTCGTGTCGACGACGACGTAGGACCAGCCGTGGGGATGCTGGGTCGAAGGTACCGTCAAAGGGGTAACCGCTGCCTAGCTTGGCTAGCGGGTCAAAGGTTCGAGGTAAAGACACGTGAAGGCGGGCGAGCCGTAGCGTGAAGTGCTCACTTAATGGTAGAGCAAAGACTCAAGGAGTAAAGGCAGTAGATTGCTAGCACTAACTAGGCGACAAGCCGTAGGTAGAACTAAGCTAAGGAAAAGAGGAGACGTCCCTGTTGAAGGGTTTATATAGTGAAGTAAAGGTGTGAC
>JBBPTX010000877.1:0-14996 GCA_038094595.1 Pulveroboletus aff. annulatus | reverse complement strand
GAATAGTATATAAAGCGAGACTGGACGGAGCTCAGTCTCCAGTCTAGTTCTCTTGTCCCCTGCCTACAGTCTTACCCTTGGGATTGGTTCCTGCTGCTTATCTATTGGGATATAGCTCCCACTCTACTTTGTTTCTCACACCTGGGGATAGATTCCCTCTTCAAGAACGTAACGATGGTGATAGCCTATTTTTGATAACGAAGACTTGTAGTCGCAACAATAGTAGAACGAAGACTGAGGAGCAAAGACAAGTGGATTGCTTAGCATTAACTAGGCGACAAGCCATAGGTAGAACTAAGCTGAGGAGAAAAAGGAGACGACCCAGTTGAAGGGTTTATATAGTAAAGTAAAAGCGTGACAGTTACGTGTCACAGTGGTTAAGAGCTGGCGTGGGAAGTGGCGTTAGAAATAGAAGGCCAATAGCAAAACCACACATGAGAAAGAAACATTAAGGGCTGGCGCATACAGCGTGAGAAGATCAGAAGATAAGGAGTACCTGTGCGGTGGAGGAATAAGCACGCTTACGAGATGTATGGAATGTCGTGGAATGACACGGAAAGAATGAGGTGAAGCGTGAGAAACGAAAAGTATTAGTCCGATAATGATAGAAGGGAAAAAGCGTTCGTCCTGCGAGCGAATCGTAACATTACCCCCTTAGTAACCCGAAGCTATGGCGAGGATTCCTTACAAGTCCCTGAAAGCGGGTCCCGGGGAGCCAGTGATGTTGGCGTAACCGACATCATCTAGTTCATCTCCATCCTCATAAGGAGAGGGGGCGCGGGGTGAAGATGGCGTGGGATGGTAAGACTGTTGGGAGGAGGAAGAAGACTGACGAGAGGTGCAGCGAGGGGTGGCTCGACGGACGATTTGTCCATTGCGGAACGCGGTTTGGGGGTGGCGCGGCATAGACGTAGACAAGGACTGAGCACGGGGAGAGGTGAGGCAAGAAGCGAGGGGGTGAGAGGATCCAGGGCAACGGGCAAGAGAATGACCAGGCGCTTGTCGGCAGCATCCGGTACAGATATATTGTCTGCAGGATAGTTGGGTGTGGCCTAGACAGTGGCACTGGAAGCACCGTTGGTTGAAACGAGGATGACCCGGATAGACGCGATCTTTGCCGTTCTGACCGGTCCACCAATCATTGAGGGTTTGCCTATGGATAGGCAACCCATCCCTCAACACTTCGTTTCCAAGTCCTCGACCAGTGGCGGCTAGGTCTCAGAAATGGTTATCGATGTCAAGGAGAAAGGAGTCATAGCCCATTTGGAAGGCGTGTGAATACGACTGGTATCGTGCATGATAGATAAAGTCCTGCATGGTCCTGCCAAGCGTGGTGTGAGGGAAGACCGGGCCAGAGCCAGAAACAAAGGCGGCGATGTGGTTCAACTGCATCGCGGATTCGAACCAGGTAAAGATGGGCGAGCCATCAGAAGAATAAATGCTAATAGGGACCTGAAGACGATCATCAGACATGAGAGAATGAAAGCGAACATAATGCTCATCGGTAAACCATTCCTCCTGGATCCTACCGGTGTGGCGGTGGTTAGAAACATCTAACGGGACTTGGGAGTCCCATCCTGAGTGGGCAACGAGGGAGTCCGAGCTAGGTGCACGGACAAGCTAGGGGCGGTGGACGCCTAGGAACGAGGGAGGTCTGGGAGAAGGTTCCCGATCAGGCGGAGGGGTAAACGACGGCAAGAATTGAATCCTGCCAGAGACGAGGGAGACGTGGGATCGGGGAACATCGCCAACAAGAGTGGCGAAGTTGACAGGCTGTGGGGCAGCAGAGCGAGTAGGAGAGACCCTCTCGGGGTCGGCAGAGGGAAGACGGATGGTGCTGGGGTTGGTAGAGAGTGCAGCTGCAGGGGTGTTGACATTTGAGAACTCGATAGCCATGAGGAGAAGATGGAGAGTGTTTATCTGCAGCGTGGTGGGCAAGCGGATGCAAGAGGGAAAGCACGGGGGTGTCGTCTTTTATAGTCATTTAGTAACTCCGACGAGTGTTTTAAGTTCCGCTCGAGTTCCCAGGATTCTTCTTCGGCGGAATACCCTTTCCATCGGATCAGGTACTGGCAGGCCGACAGCATACCTTGATGCCGTATGATTCACTCTATTTCATATTCTTCTTCCCCTTCGACAAGATCCGGAGGTGGCGTGGGGAAGTTTGGGCTGTGTACGTCGTTTTCACGATAGGGCAATAAGAGAGAAGCGTGGAACGTGTTATGAATCTTCCACGTTCGTGAGAGTCGGAGGTGATAGGAGACGGGAGAGACGACGTCCGAGATGAAGAAAGGGCCTTCGCGTTTAGCGGCAAACTTCGGATCTTGGACAGACCTTTTAAGGTTCCTGGCCTCTAGCCAAACTCGTTGTCCTTTCTTGAAGGGTACGAATTTCGACTTAGACCTGGATGCCATGACTTGTTGTGCAAGTTCATGGGATGCAAGGGCTTTGTCTCGGAGGGCGGTGAGCGTTTTGAGACGAGTTTCGACTGCTGGAATGTTGGTTTCGGCGATCACCGAAGGAAGAGCACAGGGTTCATACCCCATCATGAGGTAAAACGGGGATTTGCCGGTAACGGAATGGGGGCGGTGATTATGAGTAAATTCGGCGTGGGAGATATGTTCGGACCAGGTAGAAGGGTGGTCTCCACAGTAGATGCGGAGATAAGTCTCGATTTCTTGGTTGATGTGTTCGGTTTCGCCATCGGTCTGGGGGTGGTATGCTGTGGAAAGAGAGAGGTCGTAATTGAGAAGGCGGCCAAGTTCTTTGGCAAAGGCTGAGGCGAATTGTGGTCCCTGATCGGAGATGATTTTCTCATAGAGACCAAAGCGGAGATAGACTTTATGGAAAAAGAGCGCAGCTACACCCTCAGCGGTGATCGTCTTCTTCGTGGGGCAAAGAATTACCCCCTTAGTAAGGCCGTGGTCCACCACGACCAATAACGAGTCAAATCCCCTGGAGAGTGGGAGATCGGTGATCAGGTCACAGGAGAGCTGCTAGAACGGGCGAGAACATGAGGACGGGATAGGGACGAGGGGAGGGGATGAAGGGTGAGTGTTTGCTTTGTTGCACTGGCATATGGCATAGCCCTCAACGTAAGAGCGAACAAAGAAGGCAAGACCGGGCCACCAGAATTCGGAAGCGACGAGTTGTCGGGTTTTAAGATAACCGGGGTGACTGGCGGAGTCATGGTCATGAGAGCGCTGGATGACAGCGCGGTGAAGGTCACGGTCGGGAGGAACATAGATGCGTCCCTGATACTGGAGGACGCCATCGGAGTATTGCCAGTCTGCGAGACACGATCAGAGAGCGGGAGGGAGAGAGCCATCAAGTTCCTGTAATTTATGAAGGACGAGATTGTTGGAGGCAGAGGCAGAGGCGATATGGTTCAAGAGGGCAGAGTCGATGAGGTGAATGAAGAGGGCGTCGGGGAGGAGAGTGACACCAATATTATCAGAGTCGGTGCGAGGAAGGAGATTTGGACGACGAGAGAGGGCATCAGGGCTGGTGAGGTGAGTACCGGGGACATGGGTGATAGAATAGTCGTAGTCGGCGAGGTCAAGGAGCCACCGGGCTTGGCGACGATTGAGATCCTGGGGGTGGTGGAAGTACGTGAGATTCTTGTGATTGGAGAAGACTTTGATGGGGAAGGGAGAGCCATGGAGGTATTGCCTCCAGGCTTTGAAACCGCGTATAATGGCCAAGAGCTCCCGATCGTGGATGTCGTAGTTGCGTTCTGAGGAGGAGAAAGATTGAGATAAGTAGGAACAGGGGTGCCAATCCCCGTTGGCATCCATTTGTAACAAGATACCACCTGACGCGTATTTGGAAGCGTCGGTGGCCATGGCAAAGGGTCGAGAAATGTCAGGCATGAAGAGGACAGGCTTATGGAGAAACAACTCTTTGAGTTGCTCGAAGGTGGTTTGCTGAGCGGAGGCCCAGGCCCAAGGCATAGTCTTCTTAGTAAGGTCGATGAGTGGGCAGGCGATATTAGAATAACCGGGGATAAAATGTCTATAGAAATTAGCAAAACTGAGGAATGAATGGACGTCTTTGACTTTCTGTGGCGTAGGCCACTTGGCGATTCCGTCTAGTTTGACTGGGTCCATAGCGAGTTGTCCTTCCTTCACAATCATCCCGAGGTACTCGACTTCGGGGACGGCAAATTGACATTTTTCTAATTTGAGATGAAGGTTGATTTCCGTCATCCATTGAAGGACATGGCGGGTGCGTTCAGTGTGAGTGGTGTCATCTGGGGAGAAGATGAGAAGATCATCCATATAGATTACCAACCAACCTTCTGCAATCATATCGCGGAAGGAGTCGTTCATGAATCGTTGAAAGGTCGTGGGTGAGTTAGTCATACCAAAGAACATAACCATAGGTTCAAAGAGACCCTTGTGAGTGAGGAAGGCACCCTTCCATTGGTGTCCGTCCTTGATACGTACGTTGTTGTATCCCCATTGTACGTCGAACTTGGTGAATACGTGGGCACCTTTGAGTTTGTCAAGGAGGTCGGAGATCAAAGGTAATGGGTAGGCGTCGCAGATAGTGTGTTCATTGAGGTATCGATAGTCTTGACAGGGGCGGAGTTTGCCATCCTTCTTTTTGACAAAGAAGAATGGTGAGGCTTGAGGGGCATTCGAAGGACGGATCTTGCCGGTGGCGAGGTTTTCGTTGAGGAAGTCTTCGGTGGCCTTCTTCTCATCCGGAGTAAGTGGATAGAGCTTGCCGATCTTCGGGGTGAATGAATCTTTGATGTTGATTTTGTGGTCATAGGGTCTAGAAGGGGGAAGAGAGTCGGCAGATTCTTTGGCGAAGACTGGGGCGAAGTCTTTATAGACATCGGGGATCGTGACTTTCAGTTTGGCTTTTTCCGTGGCAGCCGCGAGTTCTGTGGCGGTGATAAGCTTGGTGACGAGCTTCGGGTGCGTCCAGTGATGGCGGGATCCCGCTTTGAGGACTCGTTGGCAAGAGTTGACATGGAGCGCTCGTCGGACATAGAGGTTCCCATCTGGCATATCGAGGAATGTGGAGAGGGTATGGTCGGGAATGGTTTCGACCATGACATGGCAAGGTGGTTTTGCAGGGGGTGCCCGAGGTTGGGCATTGTCATGTCATTTGAGATCAGCGACGTAGATATGGTAGAGAGAAGCTGACTCATTTACCGTTTCTGAGATGTTGATCATCTGCAACGACCAGTCAATGGAGGGATTCATGAGTTGTAACCAGGGTGTCCTGAGAATCACGTTCTCGGACCCGCAGTGCATGACATGGAAGCGTATGTGCTGAGTGACGCCGTCGATGTTCGTGAAAAGAGAGGCGGTGTAGTGAATAGCTCCCTTAGCGTTGGGAGTTTGATCGACATTGTTGACAGGGATTGGTGTTGGAAGTTTATCGAGGGGAAGATGGTGTTTTCGGGCAAAGTCCCAGTCAAGGCAGTTGATATCAGTGCCACTATCAATAAGGGCGTGGGTGTCGACGGTTTTCATGGTGTGCGAAGGATCAATGAGTTGTAAAGGGATACGCATTGATTTCTTTGATGTGGATACAAGTACAGGTGCACACGTAAAAGAGGGAGCTACTGACGTTGAGGCAGAGCTCCGTTTCAAAAATCCGGGGAGGTAAAGGCGACGCGAGACACCTTTGGTTCTTTATCGTCGTCTTCATCGTCTACCTCTTGTAGTCGAGGGACTTCTTCTTCGTCCTCGACTTCCACTTCTATAACCTTCCGAATGGTCTTCTTCGGCCTCGGGGTGTTCGAAGTAAATATGGGGCAGTTGGTAGCCCGGTGTCCTTTCTGTCAGCAGCAGAAGCATTTTCCTTCTTTGCGGCATTGCTCACGCTCAGTGGGGGTAAGGCATGGGAGGCAGACGGCATCAATGTCCATAGTGTTGGGGTCTTTGGCAGGGGTAGGGGTGGAGTATTGGTGATACGTGTGACGGGTGGGGGTCTTGTGACGAGCGGCGATTTCTCTAGCGCGCTCCATGTGGGTTTGGAAGGTAACAGCCTTCTTCAACCAGGCATCGATGGTGGTGGGAACCGTCTCCATAGCGAGGATACGGCGCATGAGGGCATCAGGGATGGTGGCTGAGTAGTAGCCGATCAGGACGTTGTTATCAGTGATGCCAGCAATGGCACTGTGGTTTTGAAACTGAGCGTTGTATTCAGTAAGCAAAGGGGAGTATCCGCCGTTCTTGGTGGTGGTCATGCGGGTGGTGGTGAGCCAGGCAATCGTGTTGCCGGTAGTGTCGTAGTGTTTGAACGCCAAGATGAAGGCATCGTGGAAGTCAGACCACGAGCCCATATTAATCGAGCCATCAGCTGCGATTTTTGAGGAGTGGAAGGTGTTAGCCCATGTGAGCGTGGGACCGCGAGTCATGTAGGAAAGTGCAAAGGCGATGCACTTCGGGTCGGAGGTATAGACTTCAGCGTTGACATTGAGGTAGAAAGCGACAGAGTCAAACCATTGTTTGGCTGTCTGATAGTCGCCATCATATTTGTCTGGGGTACCGATGCGGAGTTCAAGGGGTTTGGTGGTCATAGTAGGCGATGGGGGGCGGGGAATCGGGGGAAAGATGTGGCCGGTTTGGTGTCTGGGTGTTGGCGATGGGGGCGTCTGAGGTCGAGGTATCTGCACAGAAGCAGAGAAGCTGTGGGCAAGGTCGCAAGTAGCAAGTTCTTCGTCCGAGTCTATTAAAGGCTCGTCAGGGTCTTCGTCCCAATATGCTTGGTTGGGATCGTCAGGGGTGTCAGAGGAGTCAGAGTGTGAAGTACGCGGAGGTTCTCGAGGGTTCCAGCGCAGATCAGTGGTTCGAGTGTTTCGGTGAGAAGCTATGGTGGGCGGTGTACGTGGTAGTACCCAAACGAGGAGGCAGCTTAGTTCTTTTGTTATGCATGGCCGTGGGTAGGGTCGCGCATAGACCTACTAACGCCTAGTTGGGTTGAGGGTTCTGTCGTTCGTGTCGATGACGACGTAGGACCAGCCGTGGGGATGCTGGGTCGAAGGTACCGTCAAGGGTATTTGACGGGTCGAAGGATAAACCACTGTCTAGCTTGACTAGCGGGTCAAAGGTTCGAGGGTAAGACACATGAAGGTGGGTGAACCATAGCATGAAGCATTCACTTAATAGTAGAACGAAGACTGAGGAGCAAAGACAAGTGGATTGCTTAGCGTTAACTAGGCGACAAGCCATAGGTAGAACTAAGCTGAGGAGAAAAAGGAGACGACCCAGTTGAAGGGTTTATATAGTAAAGTAAAAGCGTGACAGTTACGTGTCACAGTGGTTAAGAGCCGGCGTGGGAAGCAGCGTTAGAAATAGAAGGCCAATAGCAAAACCACGCATGAGAAAGAAACGTTAAGGGCTGGCGCATACAGCGTGAGAAGATCAGAAGATAAGGAGTACCTGTGCGGTGGAGGAATAAGCACACTTACGAGATGTATGGAATGTCATGGAATGACATGGAAAGAATGAGGTGAAGTGTGAGAAACGAAAAGTATTAGTCCGATAATGATAGAAGGGAAAAAGCGTTCGTCCTGCGAGCGAATCGTAACAACTCCTTATTGGTCATGGTGGACCACGGCCTTACTAAGGGGGTAATTCTTTGCCCTATGAAGAAGTCTATCACTGCGGAGGGTAAAGCAACACTCTTTTTCCACAAGGTTTACCTCCACTTTGGACTCTACGAGAAGATTATCTCAGATCGTGGTCCACAGTTCGCCTCTGCCTTTGCCAAAGAACTTGGCCAACTTCTCAACTATGACCTCTCTCTTTCCACAGCTTATCATCCCCAGACCGACGGCGAAACGGAACGTGTCAACCAGGAAATTGAGACTTATCTTCACATCTACTATGGAGACTGTCCTTCTAATTGGTCCGATCACATTTCCCACACCGAGTTTACACACAATCACTGACCTCACTCCGTCACCAGCAAATCCCCATTTTACCTCATGATGGGATATGAACCCCGTGCCCTTCCCTCAGTGATCGCTGAGACCAACATTCCCACTATCGAAACCTGCCTCAAAGAGCTAACCACCCTACAAGACAACGCCCTCGCTTTCCATGAGCTTGCATGTCAAGTCATGGTGTCCAGGTCTAAGTCGAAATTCATTCCCTTTAAGAAAGGACAACGTGTTTGGCTGGAGGCCAGGAACCTTAAAAGGTCCGTCCAAGATCCAAAGTTCGCTGCGAAATGCGAAGGTCCCTTTGTTATTTCTGACGTTATCTCCCCCGTCTCCTATTGCCTTCAACTCCCATGAACGTGGAAAATCCACAATGTGTTCCATGCTGTCCTCTTATCACCCTATTGCGAAAATGACATCCACAGTCCGAACTTCCCCACACTGCCTCCAGATCTTGTTGAAGGACAAGAGGAATATGAAATTGAGCGAATCATATGGCATCGAGGTATGCCGTCAGCCCGTCAGTATCTGATCTGATGGAAAGGGTATTCTGCTGAAGAGGAATCCTAGGAATTCAAGTGGAACTTGAAACATTCGTCAGAGCTACTAGAAGACTATAAAAGGCATCACCCCCACGCTTTCTCTCTTGCATCCACTTGCCCACCACGCCACAAGTAAACCCCCTCCATCTTCTACTCATGGCCATCGAATTCACCAATGTCGACACCCCTGCCACCGCACCCTCTACCAACCCCAGCACAGTCCGTCTTCCCTCTACCGACCCTGAGAGGGTCTCTTCTACTTGCCCTACTGCCCCACAACCTGTCAACTTCGCCATTCTTGTTGGCAATGTTCCCTGATCCCACGTCTCCCCCATCTCGGGCAGGATCCAGTCCTTGCCATCATTTACACCTCTGCCCGATCAGGAACCTTCTCCTGGACCCCCCTCATTCTTAGGTGTTCACCGCCTGTTACGAATCAATTTCGCGATACTAAACTTTTTCCTATCTTATCTTATCTCACAATGATCTTATCCAAGATCACCCCATTCCCTTATTCCTTACCTTTCTATCCAATTAGATAAGATATGATGTCATCATGACATCACTGGTCTAGATGCCTCACCACATATGCATTACTTTAATTACCTTGCTCTAGACCTACTTCACTCACTTCACACTTCCATTCTTTCATATTTGCCTCACCTTAGCCAGCATGTACACTGCCCTTCTCCACACTTACATCATACCCTACACTCTTACCCTCTACCCAGCTGGCTTAGAACATTGTAAACTCCTCTTGTACAGTAGTGTATAAATACACAGAACATTTAGGGGATATTTCCCTAAGTTGTTCCACTTTGATCACTCCTATTCTCTTGCCCAAGTCGGATCCAGCTCCACTTGTGAACATACAGTCACAGCAAGGTCGCCTCTTCCTATTCACCCGAATATCCAGAGCAACTTGAGAGATTCCTCATTACGCTCCCCATCTCATCTTATCTGTCACCCTTGACTAATCAGATCATCTGTCTCACTCCTTAACAGATAGATTATCTAGTTCAGCTTCCTCACTACTAAGATTGTAGAGAGTAGTTGCTTCACTTGGAACAACTTGTTCTACTTGCACTGTCAATCAACAGAAGATCTTCCCTGCAAGGTTACTGAATCACTCTAGCCCAAGATTGATAAACGGTATCATCTTGTGTTATCAACGAAAACCAAATCAAGCGATAGCCAGAGTTTGATTGAAAGATATCAGACAGTAACTATCTTATCAAACCCCTATAAGCGACAATCAATATGAGCGCATCCACATCCTCTTATGTTGTATGTCTCCCAATGACAACACTCAAACAAACCCCATGGCAATCGTCGCCAACTAGAAGATGTTGTGTTACGTGTGGCCATGGGTATGGTTGTGCATAGACCTACTAATGCCTAGCAGGTTCAAAAGGGTCTGTTGTTCATATATACGACGACGTTAGGCCAGCCATAGAGATGCTGGATCGAAGGTACCACCTAGGCTAGATGGGTCTGGGGTAACCGCTGTCTAGCTTGACAAGCGGGTTGGGGGGTCAGAGGTGAAGACACACGAAGGCGGGTGTGCCGTAGTGTGAAGTGCTCACTTAATGGTAGAGCGAAGACGCGAGGAGTAAAGGCAATAGATTGCTAGCACTAACTAGGCGGCGAGCCATAGGTAGAACTAAGCTAAGGAGAAGAGACAAAGGGCCCTGTTGAAGGGTTTATATAGTGAAGTAAAGGTGTGACAGTTATGTGTCACAATGGTTAAGGGCTGGCATGGGAAGTGGCATGAGAATAGGGAAACCAATGGCAAAACCATGCATGAAAAGGAGATGTTAAGGGCCAGCGCATACAGCGTAAGAAGATCAGAAGGAAGGGAGTACCTGTGCGGTGGAGGATAAGCATGCTCACGAGATATATGGAATGTCATAGAACAACATGGAAGGAGTGAGGTTAAGCATGAGAAAAGAAAAGTGTTAGTCTGATATCGTAAGTAAAGAAAAAGCATTCATCCTGTGAGCGAATCGTAACATGTCGTGTGTGCAAGAGCGATAAGCATACATCACGAGCATGCCTCAATTGTTTCAATTGCAGTAAACAAGGACATATTCAGTCAAAATGTCCTCAAGGTTTACATTGCTATAATTGCCAACGTAATGGACATCTTGGAGTGCAATGTCCCTGGGCAAGGACATCTAATAAAACTGCATCCACAATTCTACCTTCCACTCCCTCTATTATGAAACCCAGACAAGTTTCACCCAGAGACGAGTCAGTCCTACTAGAATCCCTCATGAAACTGGAAAAGAGAGTCTAGGATCTATCTAAGCAGGTATTGGATCTCAAACACTGATCAAAGGACCCTGCCAAGCCGAAGTCAAACTCTATTTCTAAATTCGAATCAAAAGGACTGATTCAGATCCCAGATTGCCCACTAATCCATAAAGAGAAAGAACAGTTTGAGAGTCGAATTGTCAAACAGATCAGCGAACTAAATCACACTCGCTATCTAGTCCATGTTACAATTCGCTCGCAGGATGAACACTTTTCTTTTTCTTTCTATATCGGACTAATACTTTCCACTTCTCACGCTTAACCTCATTCTTTCCATGTCATTCTACGACATTCCATATACTTCGTAAGCATGTTTATCCTCCACCACGCAGGCTGTTATGCGTGGCCTTGGGTATGGTTGCGCGTAGACCTACTAACGCCTAGTAGGGTCAAGGGGTCGGTCGTTCGTATTGATGACGACACTAGGGCCAGCCGTGGGGTTGCTGGGTCGAGGGTCCCGTCAAGGGTATTGACGGGTCGAAGGGTAAACCGCTGCCTAGCTTGACAAGCGGGTCGAGGGATCAAGGGTGAAGACACACGAGGGCGGTGGGGCTGAGTGCGAAGCATTCACTTAATAGTAGAACGAAGACTAAGGAGTAAAGGCAAGTGGATTGCTAGTGCTAACTAGGCGACAAGCCGTAGGTAGAACTAAGCTAAGGAGAAAAGGAGACGTCCCTGTTGGAAGGTTTATATAGTGAAGTAAAAGCATGACAGTTACGTGTCACAGTCATTAAGGGCCAGCATGGGAAGCGGCGTTAGAAATAGAAAGCCAATGGCAAAACCACACATGAGAAAGAAACATTAAGGGCCGGCGCATACGGCATGAGAAGATCAGAAGATAGAGAGTACCTGCGTGGTGGAGGAATAAGCACGCTTACGAGATGAATGGAATGTCGTAGAACGACATGGAAGGAATGAGTTAAGCGTGAGAAACGGAAAGTATTAGTCCAATATTGATAAAAAGGAAAAAGTGTTTGTCCTGCGAGCGAATCGTAACATTACCCCCTTAGTAACCCGAAGCTACGGCGAGGATTCCTTACAAGTCCCTAAAGGCAGGTCCCGGGGAGCCAGTGATGTTGGCGTAGCTGACATTGTCCAGTTCATCTCCATCCTCATAAGGAGAAAAGGTGCGAGGGGAGGATGGCGCAGGGTGGTAAGATTGTTGAGAGGAGGAGGAAGACTGGGAAGAGGTACGGCAAGGGGTAGCTTGACAGACGATTTGTCCGTTGCGGAACGCGGCTTGGAGGCAGTGAGGAGTAGATGCGGACAAGGGTTGAGCACGAGGGGAGGTAAGGCGAGAGGCGAGAGGGCGAGAGGTTCCTGGGCAGCGGGCCAAAGAATGACCTGGTGCTTGTCTTCGGCATCCGGTACAGACATATTGTCTGCAGGACAGCTGGGTGTGGCCGAGATAGTGGCACTGGAAGCACCGTTGGTTGAAATGAGGATGACCAGGGTAGACGCAATCTCTGCCGTTCCGACCAGTCCACCAGTCGTTGAGGGTTTGCCGATGGATAGGCGATCCGTCCCTTAGAACTTCATTTCCAAGTCCTCGACCAGTGGCGGCTAGGTCTCGGAAATGGTTATCGACGTCGAGGAGGAAGGAGTCATAGCCCATTTGGAAGGCATGTGAGTACGACTGATAGTGTGTGTGGTAGATAAAGTCCTGCATGGTCCTGCCAAGCGTGGTGTGAGGGAAAACTGGGCCAGAGCCAGAAACGAAGGTGGCGATGTGGTTCAACTGCATCGCGGATTTGAACCAAGTAAAGATGGGCGAGCCATCAGAAGAATAAATGCTAACAGGGATCTGAAGGCGGTCATCAGACATGAGAGAATGAAAGTGAACATAATGCTCATCAGTAAACCGTTCCTCCCGGATTCTGCCGGTGTGGCGGTGACTGGAGACATCCAGTGGGATCTGGGAGTCCCATCCCGAATGGGTGACAAGGGAGTCCGAGCTAGGTGCACGGACAAGCTGGGGGCGGTGCATGCCTAGAAACAAGGGTGGTCCGGGAGAAGGTTCCCGATCGGGCGGAGGGGTAAACGTCGGCGAGGATTGGATCCTACCAGAGACGGGGGAGACGTGGGATTGGGGAACATCGCCAACAAGAGTGGCGAAGTTGACAGCCTGTGGGGTGGCGGGGCGAGTAGGAGAGACCCTCTCGGGGTTGATAGAGGGAAGACGGACGGTACTGGGGTTGGTGGATGGTGCGGTGGCAGGGGTGTCGACATTAGTGAACTTGATAGCCATGAGGAGAAGATGAAGAGGGTTTATCAGCGGCGTGGTGGGCGAGCGGATGCAAGAGAGAAAGCGTGGGGGTGTTGTCTTTTATAATCCTCTAGTAACTCTGATGAGTGTTTTAAGTTCCGCTCGGGTTCCCAGGATTCTTCTTTGGCGGAATACCCTTTCCATCGGATCAGGTACTGACGGGCCGATGGCATACCGCGATGCCGTATGATTTGTTCGATTTCATATTCTTCTTGCCCTTCGACAAGATCTGGAGGCAGTGTGGGGAAGTTTGGGCCGTGTACGTCGTTTTCGCAATAGGGCGATAAGAGAGAAGTGTGGAACGTGTTATGAATCTTCCACGTTTGTGGGAGTCGGAGGCGATAGGAGACGGGGGAGATGACGTCAGAGATAATGAAGAGGCCTTCACGTTTTGCGGCGAACTTCAGATCTTGAACAGACCTTTTTAGGTTTCTGGCCTCCAGCCAAACTCGTTGTCCTTTCTCGAAGGGTACGAATTTCAACTTAGACCGGGATGCCATGACTTGACATGCAAGTTCATGGGAGGTGAGGGCTTCTTCTCGTAGAGCAGTCAGTTTTTTGAGGTGGGTTTCGACGGCGGGGATGTTGGTGTCGGCGATCACTGAGGGAAGGGCATGGGGTTCATATCCCATCATCAGGTAAAACGGGGATTTGCCGGTGACAGAGTGCAGGCGGTGGTTGTGGGTAAATTCGGCATGAGAGATGTGATCGGACCAAGTAGAGGGGTGGTCCCCGCAGTAGATGCGGAGATACGTTTCAACTTCTTGGTTGACACGTTCGGTTTCTCCGTCCATTTGTGGGTGGTACGCTGTGGAGAGGGATAGGTCATAGTTAAGAAGACAGCTGAGTTCTTTGGCAAAGGCGGAGGCGAATTGTGGTCCTCGATCAGAGATGATTTTCTCGTAGAGTCTGAAGTGGAGATAAACTTTATGGAAAAAGAGCGCTGCTACACCCTCGGCGGTGATTGTCTTCTTCGTGGGGCAAAGAATTACCCCCTTAGTAAGGCCATGGTCCACCACGACCAATAATGAGTCAAACCCCCCGGAAAGCGGGAGGTTGGTGATGAGATCGCAGGAGAGCTGCTGGAACGGGCGAGAGCATGAGGACGGGATAGGAACAAGAGGGGGAGACGAGGGGTGAGTGTTTGCCTTGTTGCACTGGCACATGGCACAGCCATCAATGTAAGAGTGAACAAACGAGGCAAGACCCGGCCACCAGAACTCGGAGGTGACGAGTTGTCGGGTTTTAAGATAGCCGGGGTGACCAGCAGAGTCATGGTCGTGGGAACACTGGACGATAGTGCGATGAAGGTCACTGTTACGATTCACCGCAGGGCCTACTCTTTTTCTTTACTTAGCATTACGAACTGACACTCGTTTCTTTTTCCACGCTTACTCCACCACATTCCATGTCGTTCTACGACGTTCCATACCTCTCGTAAGCGTGCTTATCCCTCACTGCGCAGGTACCCGTTTACCTTCTGCTTTTCTTATGCCGAATGTGCCGGCCCTTATGACTCTTTCCCTTGCGTGGTTTTGCTATTGGCTTCTGCTCTTCTCACACTGTTTCCCATGCCGGCCCTTAACTACGTGACGCGTTACCGTCACATTTCCCCTTCACTATTTAAACCCTTCAACAGGGCGTCTCATACCTTTCCCTTAATCTAGTTCTACCTACGGCTATCGCCAGTGTGGCATAGGACTCCTCGACTACCTAGCACAATGCTTCGTAGACACAGATCGACAACCCCACGGTCGACCCCTTTCTACGGATATCTTCAACCGTAGCACATAGTCTTCTTGCCCCCTCGTCCCTAGGCACTCGTAGGTCTACGCGCGACCTCACCAAAGGCCACGCATAACAAAAGAACTAAATTGTCCCCACCCGACGCGCACTATCCTGTACGCCCACCATTTCACGCCACACTCGAACCACAGATTCTCGCTGGAACCCCCGAGAACCC
>JBBPTX010000876.1:0-14997 GCA_038094595.1 Pulveroboletus aff. annulatus | reverse complement strand
CTCCGCCATGCCCCCACCATCCTTAATCGGTACAAACATCACCACCGACTCTCTTAAAGACCCACCTAAATCCATCACCCCCCCGTCCTTTCCCCTCTCTTCCCTCCACAACCCATCATGGCCATCGAACTTGCTGCCCCCTCCCTCACACCTGTCCACCCCAGACTTTGTTACCAGCCAGTTCGACCCCTTGCTCTCCCACGCTTCGCTCGCAACGCTATCTACACAGCAGTCATCTCCAACCCCACTCTATTCGTCATCATCGAAACCGATCGTCTATGGGAACAGGACATAGTAGGCCAACGATTAGTCCAACTGTTCCTCAATACATTGAGAGCTCACGACTTCACCACCCAAACCACTGTCCCTACCTCTGTAGCCTCCCCCCTCCGTGTCATCCTTGGACGCATTCCAGAAAATGTCTTGGATGTTCTCCATTCTTACGGTTTCCATTCCTTCGTCGAACGCATCCCTCCTCGTCTCATCACCTCCACTTTTCGTCCTATCTTCCAATCCATGGCTCACAGTGAACGCCTCCGCTACATTGACGCCGCTCTCGAAGGTCAGAATGAACTTCGTCCCTCTACTCCTCTTGATCCACGATCACCATCTCTCCTTGCCCGCATCTCCTCATCTCCTTCTTCGCAACCATCCTCTCCAAATGCCTCACATGTTCTCTCTCCTCATTCCCAAACACTCCCCTCATCGCCTAGACCCTTAGCCACCTACGATGGCCACCCATCCTTTCTTGGTCTACCCGTGGAAATCTCTTCCGAGTCCTCCCCCAACGGATCCCCCGTTCCCAGGGGATTCCCCTCCAATCTCTGGGACATAGAATGCCCCATCTGTCACTCTAGAGGGCATTCCCAGGCTTACTGTCCGCAATACCAGTGCGCAATCTGTTGCGCCATGGCCCCAGGGCATATATCTCAGGCCTGCCCCACGGTCCACTGTGACTTCTGCGATGAGGATGGACACAAGGCTCGACGTTGCCCCCAACTTTCCTGTACCCACTGCGAGCAAGCTGGTCATATCCTGGATGACTGCGTCTACCTTCACCTCACCCCCTCTCAAGCGTCCGCCTTGTTCACAGGACCTAGAATGGATTAAAACTTGGGAAGTTTAAGGATAGAAGGGGGGTAATGTTACGATCTTCTTCTCTTTTCCCCGTCTCCTCTTTAGCCTGGACATTCCGTTGTATCCCCATAGCACAGGTTCCTCTTCCACCCTTCCCCTGTTACGATTCGCTCGCAGGACGAACGCTTTTTCCTTTTTGTCGTTATCGAACTAATACTTTTCGCTTCTCACGCTTTACCTCATTCCTTCCATGTCGTTCCACGACACTCCATACATCTTGTAAGCATGCTTATTCCTCTACCGCGCAGGTACTCTTTATCTTCTGCTCTTCTCACGCCGTATGTGCCGGCCCTTAACGTTTCTTTCTCATGCGTGGTTTTGCCACTGGTCGTCTACTTCTAACGCCGCTTCCCACGCCGGCCCTTATCTACTGTGACACGTAACTGTCACGCTCCTACTTCACTATATAAACCCTTCAACAGGGACGTCTCCTCTTTTCCTTAGCTTAGTTCTACCTACGGCTTGTCGCCTAGTTAGTACTAGCAATTCACTTGCCTTTGCTCCTCAGTCTTTGTTCTACTATTAAGTGAACGCTTCACGCTACAGTTCACTGACCTTTGCGTGTCTTACCCTCAAATCCTCGACCCGCTAGTCAAGCTAGACAGCGGTTTACCCTTCGACCCGTCAACACCTTTGACGGTACCTCCGACCCAGTATCCCCACGGCTGGCCCTATGTCGTTGTCGATACGAACGACCAAACCCTTGACCCTACTAGGCGCTAGTAGGTCTACGTGCGACCACTCCCATGGCCACGCGTAACATCCCCTCCACCCTGTGCATGGTACCTTTCCCAACAATATGGTATTACTTCCGTCTTTCCCATGGACAGCCTCCCTCCCCAGCCGCTTCTCTCACAGTGGCCCAGTATCCCCTTGCTTACACTAGTACTATTAGTCATCTCGTAGTACTTATACCTCAGCTGCGTGTACTCGTACCCTACTCTTGATTTGCGCTGCAAATCGCACTCATCTTGAGCCCTCTCGCTACTTTGTGTGACTCTGAACTTCCTAAGGATTCTGTGGTACCTCTTCATGAGCGTCTGACCTTAGTGAAGAACATTAGTCGTCCCTACGTTCAAGACGTTTGCCAAAGGCGTAACAACGGCGTCCTCCAATACCAAGGACGTGTCTATGTCCCTCCCGACCGTGACCTTCGCCACGCTGTCGTCCGGCGCTCCCACGACCATGATTCTGCCGGCCACCCTGGCTACCTTAAGACTTGCCAACTCGTCGCCTCCGAATTCTGGTGGCCGGGTCTTGCCTCATTTGTTCGCTCCTATGTTGAAGGCTGCGCTGTGTGCCAGCGCAACAAAGCGAACACTCATCCTACGGTCCCACCACCCGTCCCCATCCCATCCTTGTGCACTCACCCATTCCAGCAGATCTCCTGCGATCTTATCACCGACCTCCCGCTATCTGGGGGGTTTGACTTGTTATTGGTCATGGTGGACCACGGCCTTACTAAGGGGGTAATTCTCTGCCCTATGAAGAAAACAATCACCGCCGAAGGCGTAGCAACGCTCTTTTTCCATAAAGTTTATCTCCGCTTTGGACTTTACGAAAAGATTATCTCTGATTGCGGTCCACAATTCGCTTCCGCCTTTGCCAAAGAACTTGGCTGCCTCCTTAACTACGATCTATCCCTCTCCACGGCATATCACCCACAGACAGACGGAGAAACCGAACGCGTCAACCAAGAAGTTGAAACTTATCTCCGCATCTACTGCGGAGACCACCCTTTTACCTGGTCTGATCACATCTCTCATGCAGAATTCACGCACAATCACCGCCCTCACTCCATCACCGGCAAATCCCCATTTTACCTCATGATGGGGTATGAACCCCGTGCCCTTCCCTCGGTGATCGCCGAAACTAACATCCCCGCTGTTGAAACCCGTCTCAAAGAACTCACCGCCCTTCGAGACGAAGCCCTCGCATCCCATGAACTTGCGCGACAAGTCATGGCGTCCAGGTCTAAGTCGAAATTCGTGCCTTTCGAGAAAGGGCAGCGAGTTTGGCTGGAGGCCAGGAACCTTAAGAGGTCTGTCCAAGATCCGAAGTTCGCTGCAAAACGCGAAGGCCCCTTTGTTATCTCTGAAATCATCTCCCCCGTTTCCTATCGCCTCCGACTCCCACGAACGTGGAAAATCCACAACACGTTCCACGCTTTTCTGTTATCGCCCTATCGTGAAAATGACGTACACGGCCCGAACTTCCCTACACCGCCTCCGGATCTTGTCGAAGGACAAGAGGAATATGAAATAGAACGAATCATACGGCATCGAGGCATGCTGTCGGCCTGTCAATACCTGATCTGATGGAAAGGGTACTCCGCCGAAGAAGAATCCTGGGAACCTGAACGGAATTTGAAACATTCGTCGGAGCTATTAGAAGACTATAAAAGACGACACCCCCGCGCCTTCTCCCTCCCATCCGCTCGCCCACCACGCCACAGATAAACCCTCTCCATCTTCTACTCATGGCTATTGAATTCACCAATGTCAACACCCCTGCTGCCACACCATCCACCAACCCCAACACCGTCCGTCTTCCCTCTGCCGACCCCGAGAGGGTCTCTCCTACTCGCCCCACCGCCCCACAGCCTGTCAACTTCGCCACTCTTGTTGGCAATGTTCCCCTGTCCCATGTCTCCCCCGTCTCTGGCAGGATCCAGTCCTCACCATCATTTACACCTCCGCCCGATCGGGAACCTTCTCCCGGACCACCCTCATTCCTAGGCGTGCACCGCCCCCAGCTTGTCCGAGTGCCTAGCTCGGACTCCCTTGTCGCCCACTCGGGATGGGACTCCCAGGTCCCTCTAGACGTCTCCAGTCACCGCCACACTGGTAGAATCCGGGAGGAACGGTTCACCGATGAGCATTATGTTCGTTTCCATACTCTCTTGTCTGACGACCACCTCCGGGTCCCTATTAGTGTTTATTCTTCTGATGGCTCACCCATCTTTACCTGGTTCGAATCTGTGATGCAGTTGAACCACATCGCCGCCTTCGTCTCCGGCTCTGGCCCGGTTTTTCCTCATACTACGCTTGGCAGGACCATGCAGGACTTTATCTATCACGCACGATACCAGTCGTACTCTCATGCCTTCCAAATGGGCTATGACTCCTTCCTCCTCGATGTCGATAACCACTTTTGAGACCTAGCTGCAGCTGGTCGAGGACTTGGAAACGAAGTCCTGAGGGACGGGTCGCCTATCCATAGGCAAACCCTCAACAACTGGTGGACTGGTCGAAACGGCAGAGACCGTGTCTATCCGGGCCATCCTCGTTTCAATCAATGGTGCTTCCAGTGCCACTGTCTCAGCCATACTCAACTTTCCTGCAGACAATACATCTGCACTGGATGCCGACGACAAGCACCCGGTCATTCTCTTGCCCGTTGCCCGGGACCTTCTCGCCCCCTCGCCTCTCGCCTCACTTCCCCTCGTGCTCAGTCCTCATCCACGTCTACGCCGCGCCGCCCCCAAGCCACGTTCCGCAACGGGCAAATTGTCCGTCGAGCCACCCCTCGCCGCACCTCTCGTCAGTCCTCTTCCTCCTCCCAACAGTCCTACCACCCCGCGCCCTCCTCACCGCGCGCTCCCTCTCCTTATGAGGACGGAGATGAACTAGACGATGTCGGTTACGCCAACATCACTGGCTCCCCGGGACCCGCCTTTCGGGACTTGTAAGGAATCCTTGCCGTAGCTTCGGGTTACTAAGGGGGTAATGTTACGATTCGCTCGCAGGACGAACACTTTTTCCCTTTTGTCACTATCAGACTAATACTTTTCGTTTCTCATGCTTTACCTCATTCCTTCCATGTCGTTCCACGACATTCCATACATCTCGTAAGCGTGCTTATTCCTCCACCACGCAGGTACTCTTTATCTTCTGCTCTTCTCACGCCGTATGCGCCGGCCCTTAACGTTTCTTTCTCATGCGTGGTTTTGCCATTGGCCTTCCACTTCTAACGCCGCTTCCCACGCCGGCCCTTATCTACTGTGACACATAACTGTCACACTCTTACTTCACTATATAAACCCTTCAACAGGGACGTCTTCTCTTTTCTTCAGCTTAGTTCTACCTACGGCTTGTCGCCTAGTTAGCACTAGCAATCCACTTGCCTTTGCTCCTCAGTCTTTGTTCTACTATTAAGTGAATGCTTCATGCTACGGCTCACCTGCCTTCGTGTGTCTTACTCTCGAACCTTTGACCCGCTAGTCAAGCTAGACGGCGGTTTACCTTTCGACCTGTCAACACCCTTGACGGTACTCTTGACCCAGCACCCCCATGGCTGGCCCTACGTCGTCGTCGACACGAATGACTGAACCCTCGACCCTGCTAGGCGTTAGTAGGTCTACGCGCGACCACACCCACGGCCATGCGTAACAAAAGAACTAAGCTACCTCCTCGTTCGGGTACTATCACGTACGCCGCCCACCATAGCTTCTTACAGAAACACTCGAACCACAGATCCGCATTGGAATCCCCGAGAACCTCCGCGTACCTCGCACTCTGACTCCTCTGACACCCCCGACGATCCCGACCAAGCATATTGGGACGAAGACCCCGACGAGCCTTTACTAGACTCAGACGAAGAACTCGCCACCCGTGATCTTTCCCACAGCTTTTCTGCTTCTGTGCAGATACCTCGCCCTCAGACTCCCCCATCCCCAACACCCAGACGCCAAACCGGCCACATCTTTCCTCCAATCCCTCACCCACCGTCACCCACTATGACCACCAAACCCCTCAAACTGCGCATCGGCACCCCAGACAAGTACGATGGCGACTACCGGACTGCCAAGCAATGGTTTGACTCCGTTGCCTTCTACCTCAACGTCAATGCTGAGGTTTACACCTCTGACCCAAAGCGCATCGCCTTTGCGCTTTCCTATATGACCTGTGGCCCCGCACTTACATGGGCAAACACCTTTAGATCTTCAAAGATCGCAGCCGATGGCTCGATCAACATGGGCTCTTGGTCCGACTTCCGTGATGCCTTCATCCTGGCGTTCAAACACTATGACACCACTGGCAATGCGATTGCCTGGCTCACCACCACCCGTATGATAGCCACCAAGAATGGTGGATACTCTCCCTCGCTTACTGAGTACAACGCTCAGTTCCAAAACCACTGCGCCATTGCTGGCATTACCGACGACAATGTCCTCATCGGCTATTACTTGGCCGCTATCCCCGATGCCCTCATGCGTCGTATCCTTGCCATGGAAGTGGTCCCCACCACCATCGATGCCTGGCTAAAGAAAGCAGTCACCTTCCAGACCCATATGGAACGAGCTCGAGAAATCGCTGCTCATCACAAAGCACCCACGCACCACACATACCACCAGTACTCCACCCCTGCCCCCGCCAAAGACCCCAACGCTATGGATGTTGATGCTGTCTGCCTCCCACGGCTCACCCCCGCTGAGCGAGAACAATGCTGCAAAGAAGGCAAATGTTTCCGCTGCCGACAGAAAGGACATCGGGCAACCAACTGCCCTATTTTTACTTCAAACACCCCGAGGCCGAAGAAGACCGTTCGGAAGGTAGTAGAGGTAGAAGCCGAGGACGAAGAAGAAGTCCCTCGGTTACAAGAGATTGACGATGAAGACGACGATGAAGAAATCAAGGTGTCTCGTGTCGCCATGGCCTCTCTGGATTTTTGAAACGGAACGCTGCCTCGATGTCAGTAGTTCCTCCTATGTGTGTGCCTGTACTAGTATCTACATCCAAGAAATCAATGCATATTGCCCTTCAACTCATTGATCCCTCGCACACCATGAAAACCGTCGACACTCGCGCCCTCATTGACAGCGGAGCAGATATCAATTGCCTCGACTGGGACTTCGCTAAGAAACACCGACTCCCCCTTGACAAACTCCCGACGCCTATCCCAGTAAACAACGTCGACCAAACTCCCAACGCTAAAGGCGCCATCCGGTACACCGCCTCCCTCTTCACAAACATCGACAGCATCGCCTAGCATATATACTTCCATGTCTTGCATTGCGGGTCCAAGAACGTGATTCTCGGAACACCTTGGCTGAAACTTACAAACCCCTCCATTGATTGGTCGTCGCAGATGATCAGTATCCCGGAAATGGTAGACAAGTCCGCCTCTCTCTATCACATCCATGTCGCCGATCTCAAGCGACACGACAACGCTCAACCTCAAGCACCTCCTGCTAAACCACCTCGTCATGTCATGGTCGAAACTATTCCCGACCATACCCTCTCTACGTTCCTTGACATGCCGGACGGAAATCTCTATGTCCGACGCGCACTTCATGTAAATTCTTGCCAACGGGTCCTTAAAACAGGATCCCGATATCACCAGACACACCCAAAGCTTGTCGCCAAGCTCACCACCGCTACAGAACTTGCAGCTGCCGCTGAGAAAGCCAAACCAAAAGTCACCCTACCCAATGCTTACAAAGACTTCGCCCCAGTCTTCGCCAAAGAATCTGCCGACTCTCTTCTCCCCTCCAGACCCTATGACCATGAAATTAACGTCAAAGACTCGTTCACCCCGAAGATCGGCAAACTCTATCCGCTTACCCCTGACGAGAAGAAAGCTACCGAAGACTTCCTTGATGAGAATCTCGCTGCTGGCAAGATCCGGCCTTCGAACTCCCCTCAAGCGTCACCCTTCTTCTTCGTCAAGAAGAAAGATGGCAAACTCCGCCCTTGTCAAGACTACCGATACCTCAATGAACACACCATCCGCGACGCCTATCCACTACCTTTAATCTCAGACCTCCTCGACAAACTCAAAGGGGCTCATATATTCACGAAGTTCGATGTACGCTGGGGATACAACAACGTACGTATCAAAGACGGACACCAATGGAAGGGTGCCTTCCTCACTCATAAAGGACTCTTTGAACCCATGGTTATGTTCTTCGGGATGACTAACTCCCCAGCGACATTTCAACGTTTTATGAATGACTCCTTCTGCGACATGATCGCAGAAGGGTGGTTAGTAATCTACATGGATGACCTCCTCATCTTTTCCCCAGACGACGCCACTCACACCGAACGAACCCGCCGTGTCCTCCAACGGATGACGGAACTTGACCTCCATCTCAAATTGGAGAAATGCCAGTTCGCAGTCCCCGAAGTTGAATACCTCGGAATGATCGTCAAAGAAGGACAACTCGCCATGGACCCTGTCAAGCTTGACGGGATTGCTAAATGGCCTATGCCACAGAAAGTCAAGGACGTCTGTTCCTTCCTTGGCTTCGCTAATTTCTACAGACGTCTCATTCCCGGTTACTCAAACATCGCCCGCCCCCTGATCAACCTCACCAAGAAGACTATGCCCTGGACTTGGAGCCCGGCTCAACAAACCGCCTTTGAACAACTCAAGGAGTTGTTCCTCCGTAAGCCCATCCTTTTTATGCCTGATATCTCTTGACCTTTTGCCATGGCTACCGACACTTCCAAATACGCGTCAGGCGGCATCTTGTTACAATCAGATACGAACGGGGATTGGCATCCCTGTTCTTACCTATCACAATCTTTCTCCTCCTCAGAACGCAACTACGATATCCACGATTGGGAGCTCTTGGCCGTTATACGCGGTTTCAAAGCCTGGAGGCAATACCTCCATGGCTCTCCCTTCCCCGTCAAAGTCTTTTCTGACCACAAGAATCTTACATACTTCCGCCGCCCTCAAGACCTCAACCGCCACCAAGCCCGGTGGCTCCTCGATCTTGCCGATTACGATTATTCTATCACCCACGTCCCTGGTACTCAACTCGCCGGTCCCGACGCCCTCTCTCATCGCCCGGATCTCCTTCCCCGCGCCGACTCCGACAATATCGGAGTCACTCTCCTCCCCGACGCCCTCTTCGTTCGCCTCATCGACTCCACCCTCTCGAATCACATCGCTTCCACCTCTGCCTCCAATGATCTAGTCCTCCATAAGCTACAGGAACTTGATGGTTCTCTCCCTCCCACTCTCTGCTCGCGCCTCACGGATTGGCAATACTCCGACAGCTGTTATGATCTTCTTCTCTTTTCCCCGTCTCCTCTTTAGCCTGGACGTTCCGTTGTATCCCCATAGCACAGGTTCCTCTTCCGCCCTTCCCCTCCACCCTGTGCATGGTACCATTCCCAACAATATGGTATTACTTCCGTCTTTCCCATGGACAGCCTCCCTCCCCAGCTGCTTCTCTCACAGTGGCCCAGTATCCCCTTGCTTACACTAGTACTATTAGTCATCTCGTAGTACTTATACCTCAGCTGCGTGTACTCGTACCCTACTCTTGATCTGCACTGCAAATCGCACTCATCTTGAGCCCTCTCGCTACTTTGTGTGACTCTGAACTTCCTAAGGATTCTGTGGTACCTCTTCGTGAGCGTCCGACCTTAGTGAAGAACATTAGTCGTCCCTACGTTCAAGACGTTTGCCAAAGGCGTAACAAAAGATCAAGAGTCTCCTTCCGTCCCTTCTATCTAGAAGCAGGACGAACTCACCATCACCATTGCGCCAAAACACTCTTCGTTCCACCCTCCCTCTGACTCTGAAGACGACTTACCATCGTCAGCCTCCACACCCTTGACCCCTGGACCCCGTCGAGTGACAGGATCATCCCACACCCTAAACCCACTGCTAAACCCCACGAGACGACCTCGTCTAAACCCCCCAGTACAAACCCCCACAACCCCCCCATCTCAGACCACCCCCGCATCTACCCCAGTTGTTCCACCACCTCAGATACTCCCACCACTTGCACCCCCAACACCTCCAGCCATGTCCATCCAGAAGTCAGAACTCAAAGCTGCCCTCCCTGCTGACTTCTCCGGGGAACCCCAAGATGCCTCCAGATGGATCAAAGCCATGACCGCATACTTTGCCCTCAACTCAGCCCTCTATGCCGATGACAACGACAAAATCATGACCTCTCTCAACAAAATGAGCAAGGGTCGTGGTGTATCCTTCTCCGAAATGTGGTACAATAAAATGGCCGATCAAAACATTGCCAACACCGAGAAAACCTTCAAGAAATTCACAGCAAACTTCGAATCCACGTTTTTTCCCTTCGACATCCAAGCCACCGCTCGCCTGGAGCTCCAGACCCTTGTCCAGAAACCAGTCTGCCTCTCCAACGGGAAATGGGACGATGGATTCCAGAAATTCATCACAGACTTCCAGAACCTTGCCGCCCGTGCAAAGAATACCAATGAGATGTCCACCATCGATTATTTTTCTGCTGGAGTCGATCGTAACATCGCCAACATGATCCTTCAAATGGATACTGTCCCAACCACCCTTGATACCTGGATCACCAAGGCCAAGCAATTCCACGGGCAACTCGCTCACATCAATGCCCTTCGCAAAGGAGGAAGAATGCCCTCCCTCATCAACCATGGTTCCACCCCGACCCCTGACCCAAATGCCATGGACGTTGACACCATCCGAGTCACTAAACTCACCCCAGTCGAACATGCCAAATGCATCAAGGAAGGACGATGCTTCCGATGCAGAAAACCTGGACACAATGCCACTCAGTGTCGATCCTTCCCCACCAATACCCCTCGTCCTCCTCGCCCCCAGACCATTCAAGCCACCACTACGTCCCCCCCTGCCACAGTAACCCCAGCTGACACCTCAGTATCAAAGCTGGACGCATACATCGCCCAACTCCACACTAACAAGAAGAATGTTACGATTCATCGTGCCGGGCACGTCTTTCCCCTTTTCTTCTCTCTTTACCCTTGCGCGTACGCTCACTCTTCCGCTCTTCTCCGGTTGACCGTGCCAACCCTTTACCCTTGTCCCTCGGCTCTCCGAGGTATCTAACACATACGTCAGCATACTTACGTGTTCTTTGTGCACTTATCTCCCTCGTGTTGCCTTATCGCACACGTGTTTCACCTTCTCTTGCTGCATGCACCGGCACGTTCGTGTTTCCTTCTCACGCATGGTTCTATCACATTCTCTCTTGTTCTTTCACATTCTAACGCCACTTACCACGCCGGCCCTTAACTCATACCCTTGACCCTGTGACGTTACTGTCACATGTCACTCTTCACTATATATACCAGTCGATCTGGCCTTATGCCTTTCTTCCCTAACTTTGAGCTCCCTGTGGCTTTCCGCCTACTTGTAGTGTTCCCTCGTGAATACACCTCATCGTTACCTTCGCCCCTCACCTCTGCGAGTCCCGTTCGACTCTTGAGTGAACCTCGACGCTTAAGGCACTCCCCTTTTGCGTACCTTAGACTCCCGCAACTCTAGGTTGCACCACCGCCGTCGATATCCGCGACGGTTGACCTCTTTGACTCTGTCTAGGCGGATATAGCAGGGCTACGTGTGACCCTACCCGGGCCACACGTAACAAAGGATGAAGGAGAAATCCTTCAAACGCTGAAACTTTGCTTCGAGGACAACATGGAGGAAGGAATAGCCACCTTAGATACCGAGGATTTTCTCTAAGGGAAGATGCTTCGACGTCTCCTTCCCCTGCTGTACTTGTAGGATTACCCAATGAACGAACTTTGCGCCTCCCAGTTCGCCTACAAACCCCTAAGAAAATCGTCGCCGCCACCGCTCTTATCGATAGCGGAGCAACAGGAAACTTCGTTGATGAGTCTCTAGTACCCCACCTTCGAGACGCGATACGTCACCTCCCCAAACTCTTACAAGCCTACAATGTAGATGGAACCCTAAACCACAAGGGAGCTCTCAAATGGCAAATCACCGCTCAACTTTTATTCCCATCCATAAATGACGAAGCCACCTTCATGATCACCTCCCTAGGAAGGAAACAAGTTATCCTAGAGATGCCCTGGTTATGAAAACACTCCCCCACCATAGACTGGAACATCAAGAAAGTCGTCATCCCCACTTCCCCCTCAGTTCACATTCACAAGATCACCCTCTCCACCCAACTCACTCAACAGGAAGTAGTAAAGGAACAACCCCTCCCAGAATGGTGTCAAGACTTTTCCTCCGTCTTCGAAGAGAAAATGTTCAAGGACCTCCCTCCACACCGACCCTATGACCATGTGATCGAACTCAAGGACTCATTCGTTCCCAAGATCGCAAAGGTCTATCCCCTCAACCCCACGGAGAGGACCACATGCAAGGAGTTCATTGATGAACATCTCAAAACGGGACGCATCATTCCCTCCCACTCTCCCCAAGCATCCTCATTTTTCTTTGTCCCGAAGAAGGATGGAACCCTTCGTCCTTGCCAAGACTACAGATATCTCAACTCCCACACCATCCGAAATGCCTACCCCCTCCCTCTCATCTCTGACCTTATCGATGATATGAAAGACTCCACCCTCTTCACCAAGCTAGATATTCGATGGGGATATAACAACATATGCATTCGCGAAGAGGACCAATGGAAAGCCGCATTCATAACCCCTTTCGGTCTCTTTGAACTGACTGTTATGTTCTTTGGATTCAACAACGCCCCCCCCACATTCCAGAGCTTTATGAATCACATCTTTGCCGATATGATCTCTGAAGGATGGCTAAAGATCTACATGGACGACCTCGGCATACACACCACCCAAGACCTTTCCCTTCACCACGACCGCACCCGTCGCATCCTCCAATGCCTCCAAGAACATGGCCTCTCCCTCAAACTGTCTAAATGCCTCTTCGATGCACCCACTTTGGAGTATCTAGGCCTTATCATCGGCCAAGGAAAAGTCGCCATGGACCTGGTAAAGCTCAAAGCCATCACAGAATGGAAACCCCCCACAACGGTCAAGGGCATCCGCAGCTTCTTGGGTTTCGCCAACTTCTATCGCAAATTCATACCCAACTTCTCCAATGTCGTCGCCCCTCTGGTCCTCCTCACTCGAAAAGACGAACCTTGGCTCTGGATACCCCTTCAACAGAACGCGTTCACCCACCTCAAGAACGCCTTCTCCTCGGCACCAGTCCTATCCCTCCCAGATCCTTCTCGTCCATTCTCCCTTATGACGGATGCCTCCCTCCTCGCAGCTGGAGCCCTCCTTCTCCAGGAGGACACCAATGGCGACCTCCACCCATGCGCTTACTTCTCGCGCACCTTCTCCCCCGCTGAATGAAACTACGACATCTATGACAGAGAACTCCTCGCCGTCATCCTTGCCCTTCAGGAATGGTGCCATTACCTCCTGGGCACGTCCCACCCTGTCACCATCCTCACCGACCACAGGAACCTTTCCTATCTCAAAGACCCTCGAAAGCTCTCTCAACGGCAGGCTCGCTGGTCCCTTTTCCTCCAGGACTTTGACATTCTATGGAAAGTCATCCCAGGAACCCGGATGGGTCCCGCAGATGCCTTATCCCGCAAAGACTCCATCGACACCTCCCTAGACAATGTGGATACAGCCATCCTCCCAGAACCCATAATCATCAATGCCCTCAATGCCTCTCTTTTCCGCTCCATTCAAGCCTCCTCCTCCTCCAACCCACTTGTCCTTCGAGCCCTCCAATCCCTCTCCGAGAAGTCGCCCCTCTTCCCTCGATCATCTCTCTCCGATTGGTCCTTTACAAATGGCCAACTCTTCTTCCGCAATCGCCTCTATGTTCCCCCCTCTGCTCGCTTGTCCCTCCTCCATGCCGTTCACTCATCCCCCACTTCTGGTCATGCTGGTCTCTTTCGCACCAAAACCATCCTTGAACGTGATTACTGGTGGCCGGGACTTTCCTCCTTCGTTCGCTCCTTCATTCTTGGTTGCCCCGTTTGCCAACAGAACAAGGTCAACACTCACCCCACCACCCCCCCTCTCCTGCCCATCACGTCATCCTCTTGCCTCCCTTTCAAACAACTCTCCGTGGACCTCATCACCAACCTCCCCTCCTCTTCGTCTTTCGACTCCATTATGGTCGTGGTCGACCATGGACTTACAAAGGGGGTGATCCTCCTCCCTTGCAACAAGACCATCGACGCTGCAGGAGTAGCAAAGCTTTTCTTCGACCATGTCTTTAAACGCTTCGGCCTACATGATTCCATCATCTCAGACAGAGGACCCCAGTTTGCATCTGCCTTCGCTCAGGAACTGGCCAGATTGCTTCATTACGATGTAAAACTATCCTCTGCATACCACCCACAGACGGATGGACAAACAGAACGAATGAACCAAGAACTAGAAACGTACCTTCGCATCTTCTGCACAAACAACCCCCATTCCTGGTCGGACTTCCTCACTATAGCAGAATTCCACCACAATTCCATGCCTCACAGTTCGACCAAACAATCCCCCTTCGCCCTCCTTCTTGGATACGAACCCCGATCCTACCCTGCCATCAACAAGACCTTCATCCCCTCTCTTGATGAACGACTCACCTCCTTGGATCACACTCGGAAAGAAGCATCGGCTGCTCATGAATCCGCTTGACTCACCATGACCAGACGCTCTACTCGCTCCTTCACTCCTTGAAAAGTCGGGGACAAGGTCTGGCTCGAAGCCACCAATCTACGCATCCCATACCCATCTAGGAAGCTCTCGCCCAAAAGACATGGACCTTTCGAGATCTCTCAAGTCCTATCCCCCCTCTCCTACCGACTCCGCCTTCCCCCCACTTGGAAGATACATGACGTCTTCCATGCCAACCTCTTATCCTCCTACAAACGAACCGAAGCATACGGAACCCCCTTCCTAAACCCACCACCGGAAACTATAGAGGATGAAAAAGAATATGAAGTCGAAGCGATCATCGCACACAAGGGTGTCCCTGGCCGCTACAAGTACCTAACCGCATGGAAGAGATATTTCCCATCAGAAAATACCTGGGAACCGGAAAGTAATCTCCGCCATGCCCCCACCATCCTTAATCGGTACAAACATCACCACCGACTCTCTTAAAGACCCACCTAAATCCATCACCCCCCCGTCC
>JBBPTX010000875.1:0-15007 GCA_038094595.1 Pulveroboletus aff. annulatus | reverse complement strand
AAAGGTCAATACACGTCCACCAATGTAAAATCATGTTTCCCAATTGATATCAGTAAACCCTCGATGCATTTCCCCACGTTGCTCAGTTTCCTCCAGTATACTCAATAGTGACCGACGAGTAATCACTGGAAATCGTGGTAGACGTCAGAACCGCTCCGTTCTGCTGAATGTCAACGGTGTAAGCGCTTTCAAGGTCACTATAAGGTCCAGCAGAGACGTCCGTAAAGATGACCGTGCCAAAGTTGGCCAAAGGGACAAGTTGGCCAGTAGCGGCACTTTTGTAGTCTTCAACGATCCACTCCGCATCCTGCCCGCAGAGAGGATTGTTAGAGTCACCAATATTTTGCGACACCGTCACACCAGTGGACAAATTCTCGATTGTTGCAACACCAGAGGTCGTGGAATAGGCCACGACAGTAGCCGTGACCACATCTCCAGCCGAGAAACTGATCCCAGAGAAATCAACCCAAGGTGCTGGGAACCACTCATACCAAGCTTTCATGGACAAAACAATGAGATGAGGTTAAGCACACAGAACAATGGTTCCTCACCATAATAGCCCACAGAGTCATCATCACCAACCTCAAAGTCGACACCTGTCTGGAGAATTGCGCTTTGGCAGGTGTAACCATCAATACCGACCCATGCAGTGGCAGCATCCCCAGGCGAACCCGAAACACTGGGGACAGTAAATGTACCAGTCACTGTGGTACCACTAGCGGTGAAAGTCCCCTGTTGAACCATAGTGGGATGAGACCGAGTACCCTTGCAGATAGAAGGAAAGTTACATACGGCGTCCTCCGACAACACAGCACCAGCCCAGTTAGGGCTGTAATTGTCGCTAATCCCGGAACTCGTATCCGAAGTAAGATGTTTGCTGGGCTGGGACTGACGGCCCTCACGACGACGTGCGAGGCGAGCAGCCAGTCCAGAGGGAAAGGCTACAGCCTCAGAAGCGAGGAATAAACCAGTAAGAAGAGCAGCGTTGAAGAGCATGTTAAATGTAGGAGTGGTTGAGCAGAGACGGCGAGGTCCTGATGGGAACGAATACGACTATCAGTATGACCTTTTATACATTTCGTATGCTGGCATTAATACTAGAGCGCCGGGAGGCGGTCTTTCAACTTCAGTGCTTCGATCCACTGGCCCGCACATCTGCAAAGTGGTCTTGTAACGTAACACAATAGACACAGTTTCGCGAGCTCTGGTTGGTTGGTAAAAGTTCAAGCGAAGTCAAGCGATGAACTAACCTAAATCGGGCGCTTTTTGCAGACATTTCTGCTCGCTTACGCGTTGCCGCTTTGTAGATGCACATCATGATAGTAGTAAGCGAAGTACTAAGTATAAGTTTATCTAAAAACGACTCATCTATGACTAAAAAAAGACTCGAGTCCTTGGGGGTTGACCAAAACGGCTGGTTACATCAGTAAAACAGCACAAATGAAATAAACGACAGTTGAACGCTTTGCCGCTTACAGGCCCAGCAAGCACTCTGATTGGTGGGGAGCATACAAATCAAGCCCTACGGGGGTATGTTCGTAATTGGAACTGTGCTATTCCCAAAAAAAATTGTCCAAAGTCAACTATTTCACCGGTTTGGGATACTGATGTAGTAGTACTAAGTACTGTGCCATAAGCAACCCCGCGCCGCTGACACTTCCGCTGCCGACTCTTCGGGCGATATTCAAATTCAGAGGTTCGGACTTCAGGAGATTGCACTCCACCTGGTTCAAGTTGCTCATGGATCTTGGGCACATTTGATTCCCTTGGACACCATGACACGTTATTCAAAAAGTGCTGCATGCTGCTGGCGCCTCGAGTTCTCTAAATTTTCAGGGTAGGCAGTGCATGGTGGTAGAAGGGAAAAGAGGAACCGAATACGTAGCACACTCTTCGCTTCACGAGTCAATTGGCTCAGCGCCAAGTCCAAGTTGAGCCTGTCGGCGCATCCGAGTTGGCTCCGGGTGGAACGTGTTCCGTTCTAATCGCTTCATCTCGTCATTCATGTTACCGCCTGCAATGCGGCTGCCAGCGGATAGGCCCGTAGCTGTGATAGAGTGACCATATTGCATTTGGACATGTCATTTGCCACACCCATACTTGATGTTATCCTTCAGCTTGTCAGCGACAAATAAACCGACCCAGATCGGCCTGTTCGATCAACTCCTGTGTTGCCCTTCTGACAATGGTAGCTTCTGTGACCACAGTGGCAGCATCCACATACCAACGCGTCTTCGCAAGATCACAGTACTCCAGCAGCATGAAAGCTTGCCTGGCTAATAGTAGTATTATGCAATATTTTGGACATCGTCAGACATACCATTGTCCATTGCGCCAGACAGTCTAAACCGGATTCTTCGACTCAGTGTGGGTGTCAGATCGCCGTTAAAAGCGTGGTATTATAATAATGACAGCAAGCAAGCACTGGAAGTTGTTGAAGCTGGTAGAAAGAAAGTCGAATACTTTAGCTATTTGCACACGAAAATCTTGTATTTCAATTGACGATCTTGTCAAAGAGATCGGAGTCATCTGAGACGGGGAACAGCCGACTCCTATTCTTAATATCGCCAGCGGTAAGATCTATAGGAATCAAACGAAGTATTCTCTGGATTGGAATTGTACCACACCAGATTCAAGCTTGTGGGCGGTGATCGCCAGTACTGGGAAATCTCAGCAATCGACATCGGTGCTGTCCCCACTATTTAGAATTTAGAATGACGCAACAAATATTGACCTCAGCGAAGCTTGACAGTGGTTCGCGTTCAGCGTTCAGCAACAACTGGTCAGGAACGTCTGCAGTGGATATAAGAGTGTGTCATAGCGACGGGAAAATGCGTGTAAGGGGTGGGGGAGCACTGATGACAATGCGGCACATCGACTTGCGCATCGTTCGAGCCCGAGTCCACATTCAAATCGTCGTCAATCTGTGGCTGAACAAAGAGCTTGAAGGGGCCAACAAATACTTTTTGCGTCAACATTGCTAGTAAAAAAAATTGCCCGGCACTGCGCACGATGATCCATGTGGCCTGAGAAGGGAGTTGCAATTAGTGCTCGACAGTGAGGATAGAACCCTGACATTATCCTGGAACGCTGTCATCAATGCAATCAGCGTGGGCACTGTCCAGGTAAGTAACCCGTACCTGTGTTATTCCCTAGAAAACACTTACAACGGGATCCACACTCACAGAAATTTATCCCTGATATCAAAACATCATTCAACGTGCGTGCAATGACGAGCAAACATTCGCATGCCGAGAGACTGACGAGAAGCTCTGTACGTTCAAGCAAATCCTTGCGAGTTGAGGATGTAAGACTGCACAAAAAAGTATGATACTTAGTGGAACCCAGCGAGTTGTACAACAAAGCCTACAAGGTTACAAGTATGAGTATATGCTTCGCACGACATAATAAAACAGTCAATTAATAATCCCCGCCGGGTCGTGAAATGTGGGGCTGTTCAGGCAGAACGCTGAATCAAATGGTGAATTCATCAGCTGAGTGAAATGTCAATAGATGATGCATACTGCACCCCCAATCGGAAACGACAATGTACTTGTCGTTATTTCTTTTCTCTGACCACATCTAGCATTCAAGTGACGATCGCAAAAAAAGGACCGGAACCATACCATCAATGCCCCCCAGAAGTAATTGCATCGTCAACGTACCTCAGGATTAAAAGCATACAAAGGTAAGATTGGCTTACTTGTGTCACCTTGAAGGAGTAAAGGAAACACCAAGTATTCGATTCTTGATCAGTCCCTACGAGACGAGGTTGCTCATGATGTTGGAATCGTTACATTCGGATTACTAGACCCAGAGGTCGGAACCGAATGACGAGAGTGCGTCGCTGACCGATTGGTAAGACCCGGAGAGAATGTAACCCGATCCAAATCTGCGATGTGTGAGCGGTAATCTTGTACCTAACAAGCGTTCTTACATCCCAGTCCTGAGAAATTACCCAACCCGTAACAAACTCTGACGGATTGTCCTGTGGCGATACTAGAGGTCGTCTGCTGATACAGCTTTCCAATACTGTCACAAAGGTCATACCAAGTTGGGTTACTATGCTTGTTCTGATGAGTCATCGATGGCTCGTACTCACCCACAAAAGATGTTTGAGGGCCACCAGTTACGCTCATGACGAACTGCTATACTGGTCTCTATTCGGAACTTCAGAAGGCACGACGCTGATATGATAATGCCACCAAATGCGTGCGCAGTAAAAACCGTCGCCACTTCGATGCCGTTTGTGACGAGTGGGTGAACCCGATTTAGATGGAAGTATTGGTCGGAGACGCGCAAACCCGGTGGTTCGGAGGCACTGGCATGTCTCCCATGGCAAGTTTCGGTCAGTGCAAAACATACAAATGAATGGTGACGATGTACCCAATTAGAACCCCTATAACTTTTGTGTCCGATTTTGAGAGGTGGTGGAGTGTCTCGTCTGGAACGACCGAGTCTCTGAGCTGGGTGAATGCATACAAGAGGTGGAGCGAGTGGCTGTGACGGGCCATCGCTCTTAGCCCAACTCCAACAGAGCAACCGTTCTTTCTCCCCACCCACCACTCCCGAGAGGACTCTGGAACACCTCGTACTCGATGGATTCTCACTGTCGTATCTCACCACACCGTTCGACTACCGACAGCTGCGTGAGATGTCCAGCCCGCCAACGCAGCTGACGCTCGGCTCCACAGATCGCGACCAGGAGGCACCACGCGCATTCGCTCCCAGCATCAGCGGGTTAGTCACCCTCACCATCATCTTATCTCGGTTAGATACGTCCAGTCGTTTTGCATCGGCGTCAACATGCTCGCCGTCGTCTGTAAGTTCGCATGCTGCCCATCTCGTCTGCCACATACCCTCGTCTAGATTTCTTCCCCGTCTACTTTCAAGCTTGTCAAGGCGTCTCACCCATCCTCTCTGGCACTTACATCCTCAGCCTTTGCTCGTTCGCCCCAGGGGCGATCCTCACCGGTGGAGCAGGGGCTCCCCAGGTGTTGGCCTCGCCGCATCCTCGAGGCCGGGTTCCCACGGGTCGTAGCGTAGGCTATATAGCGGTCGTTGGTCCTGTACATACGCATCCTCTTCTGCCACAGGACCACCTTCCTGCCCTCTCCACCGGTCTGTCAGTGAAAGCGACGGGTCAATACAGACCCCAGACGTGGAGCATGGGTGCTCGTGCTCGTCACCATGAGCTTGCTAAGCGGGGCGGTGGACATGGATATCCGTACGTCGGTAGGATACCTGATCCTCCTCGGCTTCGGTACGGGGTACGTCCTGTCTCGTCCAAGTTCTTGCGCAGAGGTGGGTGCTGACACACGGCAGGGCATTGTACGCTACGACAATGTATCCCATTCAAGCACCGCTGTCGGTGACGCAAAACGCACCTGCGCTCGCGTGGATGTGGTTCCTCCGTTCGTTTTCTGGGGTAAGCCCGTCCTCACACGTCCACGCGCTCGCTTGCTCGTCTGTTCATGCATGCGCACACGCAGGTGTGGGGTATCACCATCGGCAGCACCGTCCTCCAAAACAAACTCGCCACCACCCTTCCTCCATCCATCCTCGCCTCCCTCCCCACTGCGAGCCCATCGCTCTACGCACTCATCCCCGAACTCGACGCCCTCCCCACGGACACCCGCATCGCAGTCCAAGTGGCGTTTGGTCACAGTCTGGCGGTGCTGTGGCAAGTGATGACAGCGGTGTGCGCGGTGGGGGGCGTATCGGCGTTGTTTATGCGGGGTGTGCCGTTGAGTCGGACGTTGGATCCAACGTGGGCGATCAAGGAGGAGAGGAGAGAGGTGCGGGCGGACGAAGGCGAGGGGGGTAACAAGGGTGGCCCGTTCGAGTCTGCCAGTGTGTCGTAGTGGTCATCCTGTTGAGTTTCATTTCCCAAAAGTTACGAAAATTCTGGGAGAGGTGAACAAGCTCGGGCGGCCACTGCCATGAGGGTGTTGTGACGTGATCAAAACAGCCCCAAACAGCTAAGTACAGGCAAAAATGTCCCGATGTATAACTCCGCGACATGATTTAATCACAGCGCCGTGACACGGTGAACGTCCAAGGGATCACACAAACTTCAAACTGAAATGCATAATTCCACCATCAACAAGGTAAACACAAACAAGATCATTCAGAAAAGTAGGTCAAGTCACTGACGAAATAGAAAGGATGACGAGACCAAAGTACAAAGTCAACATACATCTGATAATGTCAAATCATGTTTCGAATCAATATCAGTAAACCCTCGACTCATTTCCTATGCTGTTCAGTTTCCAACATAGTCGATAGTGACCGACAAGTAGTCATCGGCAATCGTGGTGGCCGTCAAAACCACGTCGTCCTGCTCAATGTCAACGGTGTTAGCACCTTGAAGGTTGTCATAACTTCCAGCAGAGACGTCCGTAAAGGTGACCGAGCCAAAGTTGGCGAAGGGGACAAGTACACCATTCTCTTTGTAGTCCTCAACGATCCACTCTGCATCCTGCCCGCAAAGAGCGGTAGCGTCACTCAGAGATTGCGTCACCTCCTGGCCATTGGACAAATTCTGGATCGTTACAGTGCCAGAGGTCGCGGAGTCGACCTGGACGGTCAGCTTGACTTGATCTCCAGCAGAGAAATCGATCCCAGAGAAATCGGAGGAAGGTTCCGGCAACCACTCGTACCAAGCTGTTCGTGAACAAACAGTGAGACGGAGAAACACGCATGTGAATACTTCCTCACCAACATATGTAGTGGAACCGTCATCAGCAACAGTGAAGTCGACGCCAGTCTGGATAATGGCATTCTGGCAGGTGTCACCATCAATACCGACCCAGGCAGTAGCAGAGTCTCCTGATGAACCCGAAACACTGGGGACAGTAAATGTGCCAGTCACTGTGGTGCCATTGGCGGTAAAAGTCCCCTGTTGGATCACAGTGGGATGAGACCGAGTGTCCTCGCAGATAGAAGGAAAGCTACGTACGGCGCCCTCCGAAATCACGGCACCAGCCCAGTTAGAGTCGTAATTGTCGTTAAACCCGGAACTCGCATCCGAAGTAAGATGCTTGTTGGGCTGGGACTGACGACCCTCACGACGACGAGAGAGGCGAGCAGCCAACCCAGAGGGAATGGCTACAGCCTCAGAAGCGAGGAATAGACCAGTAAGAAGAGCAGCGTTGAAGAGCATGTTAAACGTAGGAGCGGTTGAGCAGAGAATGCGAGATCCTGATGGGAAAGAATGCGATTACCAGTTTTTATACATTTTGTACACTGACGTTAAGGCTGGAGCCCCGGGAGGCGGTCTTTCAACTTGAGTGCTTCGATCCATTGCGTTAATGATACCTTCCGTAAATCACATCACGTTAAATATGGCAGTCTAGAACTCACGGATCCTGCCAGTGAGCCGCCCATCATACCCACAGCATGGCTGTGGTAATGCACAGGCTTGACCGTTTGTGAACAATTGGTCAACGTGTTTGATCATGATGCGGCGGCGTGATCAAGCTATACTTGTGATTCATAAAAGGTATCAGCGAATCGGATGAAATGTTTGGCATGAGAAATCACCCAGGTTGAGCGAGCCTGAGGCTCCCCATGTGAGTCAGGCTTAGTAGGCTGCCTCATGTCGCGCAGAAGACCGTCACTGATCAGGGTAAAGACGTACTAAAGCATTCAATTGTCGTTTATTCCATTTGCGCTGCCAGTATTTTACTGATGGCCCACCCCGCAAGCTACCCTTGTGATTTATGAAAGGTATATCAGCAAATCGGATGAAATGTTATGGCATGAGATGATGACAAGTCACTGAGCAGATGAAGGTGAGGCGGGAGGCAAGAGTGAAAAGTAAGCTAACCAAACGGGTTTGACTCTCACTTTGAGAGTCGGCCAAAGTTATAGATGTCGATGCTGCGCAGCTGAGTGGCTGCAGTTCTGGATCGAACCTTGCTATCACAGCCATAACCCATTCTTTCTTGCCGGCCTGGAGCAAACCTTGGCAAGTTGCCATACCGCCGGTGGACTCCGAGTCTAACGCGAACGATTAGTGGCAAAGACAATGAGCCATTTTTGGACAAACATTATACTTGACTTACTGCCGGTGGTAATGCGGCACAAGTACGACTTCAGGTAATATATAGAGATTCGGACTCCGGGAAACCGCACATACTTCAAGTTGCTAATGGATCTTCAAGGAGCATGTTTGATTCCCTTGAACTCTCATCACAAGACGTATTATTCGAGACGTGCTGGATGCCACTAGTAGTACTAGCACTTTGATCGGAATTCTGAAACTAAGTTCTCAGAGGCATGCAAGATGGAGCCCAGAGGGGAAAGGAGTGAACCGAATCCTTAGTGTGTAGCACTCTTTGCTTTGTGAGTTAGTCGGCTGCGGCTGCTAGCGGTGATCGATATCTGATGACTGTTGGTGTCCATTCCGGGTACAATACGGTGACGTTGTGACCATTCTGAGCTCCTGTCCTCGCATGTGCTCACAGAATTTCCCCACACCACCACCGTTATCGACCTCATGACCAGATTCTAGATTGCTTCGGTCGACGCCGAAGTGGAATCGGTCGATGGGTCCGATCCAAAGTGGACGATCAAGGGGATGCCCAGATGGAGGAGGTGCGGAAGAGGCGAAGAGGATGACGAGGGTGGATCGTCCGAATCTTTGTCATAGCTGTCATCCTGTTGAGTTTTTTTTTTGTTTCCTGTAATTTTTTGTAATGTCTGTTAGTGCACTTGGTACCAGTACTATTAGTACCAGCCCATGCTGGCGAGAAAGGGACGCATGGGGGGCAGCGATTTGGCGGTAGACAGTATCATATGTGAGACCGTGCTATTGTCACGATGGATGGTTTCATAAACGATGTTCTACTGCCGGGTACAAACGCGACAGTCATCATTGTCGCTGCAAAGAACGCAAACTAAATGTCGGTTCAGAGTGTCTCGTGTACACGTGTAAAAGCGCGGAAGTATCGCCAACATGAAGCAGTACGCACTTTCCTTTATTCGCCCTTTGCAGGAGGCAGTGGGGCGAGTGACTCGGGTCAATGAAGCTAATGGCCGACTTGACAATGGCCCGTTTCATGCACGGAGAGTCCTCATTGACACCCTTGTCTTTTCGAAGTCTGTTCAAACTACGACCAAGAAGCACATCCTGATCAATTGAGTAAGTACAAGTTGAACTGTCCTCGTTCCAGCCGCCTCTCACTTTCATACCTCGGTTTAGAAACGCTCTTAGCTGCAGAGGCCGCCCCACGTCCAATGTCCTCACAGTCGAATCGCACGCGGATATTGGTTGGGTTCGGGACGGCGGCTCAGGTTCGTCAGGTTTCCGCCACTCACCACTCCACACACTTACTAAAAAGATAGCATGTTGGCCCTCCTTGTTCGGCTTATCAGATGGAGAAGAGCTAACAAAAGAAGACGGTATCAATCTCAGCCGGTAAGCAACACATTATTCTTGCCGTTAAGCATTTTTCTTGAACGACCAGCGAGGTATCCCACCAATAACTTGAAGACGCCAGTGCTCCTTTTGCTTATGCATTGGCCTTTCATGTTCAGGTCGGGCAGGAGGTGAGGTTCGCAGTACCAGAAGTCACGGAATTTTCGGGAGAGGTGAGCAAGGACTCGGGCGGCCAGTGGCACAAGGACCCTTGTTGTGACGTTCGGCTGAGTTGTATTTGAAATAGCCAGAAACAACACAAGTTGGTACCGAGACCAGAGTCGTATACATGCCCCGATGTGTAGCTCGAATGTTCAAGGGACCATACGAACTTCGAACTGGAACGCAAACTTCCACCAAAGAAACATACTAAGTAAACACGCATGTTCCCGTCAACATATACATAATCATTCAGATAGGTAGGCCAAGTCACTGACGAAACGGAGTAGAGGGTGCCAATGAAGAAACCAAAATACAAAGGTCAATACACGTCCACCAATGTAAAATCATGTTTCCCAATTGATATCAGTAAACCCTCGATGCATTTCCCCACGTTGCTCAGTTTCCTCCAGTATACTCAATAGTGACCGACGAGTAATAACTGGAAATCGTGGTAGACGTCAGAACCGCTCCGTTCTGCTGAATGTCAACGGTGTAAGCGCTTTCAAGGTCACTATAAGGTCCAGCAGAGACGTCCGTAAAGGTGACTGAGCCAAAGTTGGCGAAGGGGATGAGGTCACCGTTAGCGTCAATTGCGTAGTCTTCAACAATCCACTCTGCATCCTGCCCGCAGAGAAGATTGGAAGAGTCACCGATATCTTGCGACACCGTCACACCAGTGGTCAAATTCTCGATTGTTGCAACGCCAGAGCTCGCGGAGTTGGCCACGACAGTGAGTGTGACCTCATCTCCAGCCGAGAAACTGATCCCAGAGAAATCAACCCAAGGTGCTGGGAACCACTCGTACTAGGCTTTCATGGACAAAACAATGAGATGGGGTTAAGCACACAAAATAATGGTTCCTCACCATAATAGCCCACAGAGTCATCATCACCGACCTCAAAGTCGACACCTGTCTGAAGTATTGCGCTTTGGCAGGTGTAACCATCAATACCGACCCATGCGGTGGCAGCATCCCCAGACGAACCCGAAACACTGGGGACAGTAAATGTGTCAGTCACTGTGGTGCCACTGGCGGTAAAAGTCCCCTGTTGGATCACAGTGGGATGAGACCGAGTGTCCTCGCAGATAGAAGGAAAGTTACGTACGGCATCCTCCGACAACACGGCACCAGCCCAGTTGGGGCTGTAATTGTCATTGAACCCGGAACTCGTATCCGAAGCAAGATGCTTGCTGGGCTGAGACTGACGACCCTCACGATGACGAGCGAGGCGAGCGGCCAATCCAGAGGGAAAGGCTATAGCCTCGGAAGCGAGGAATAGACCAGTAAGGAGAGCAGCGTTGAAGAGCATGTTAAATGTAGAAGTGATTGAGCAGAGACGGCGAGGTCCTGATGGGAAAGAATGCGACTACCACATCAGTAAAACAGCACAAATGAAATAAACGACAATCGAACGCTTTGCTGCTTACAGGCCCAGCAAGCACTCTGATTGGTGGGGAGCATACAAATCAAGCCCTATGGGGGTATGTTCGTAATCGGAACTGTGCTATTCCCAAAAAAAATTGTCCAAAGTCAACTTTTTCACCGGAGTGGCATGAGGTTCTTTATGTGGCTGCCTCATGTCGCATTAGAAGACTGTTATTGATCAAGGTGAAAGACGTACCAGTAGGACTTGATGAGATGGGCCATCACTGGCAGTTGGTCTCACAGACCAATGCCGAGTGGATTGGATACTACCCAAGGACTCGGATCTTATTAGATGAGTCATTTTTGGATAAACCCTAAGTACTTCAAGTTCAGAGATTCGGACTCCAGGAGATTGCACTCCACCTGGTTCAAGTTGCTCATGGATCTTGGGCACATTTGATTCCCTTGGACACCATGACACATTATTCGAAAAGTGCTGCATGCCGCTGGCGCCTCAAGTCTTCTAAATTTTCAGGGTAGGCAGTGCATGGTGGTAGAAGGGAAAAGAGGAACCGAATACGTAGCACACTCTTCGCTTCACGAGTCAATTGGCTCAGCACCAAGTCCAAGTTAAGCCTGTCGGCGCATCCGAGTTAGAATCCGGGGTGGAACGTGTTCCGCTGTAATCGCTTCATCTTGTTATTCATGTTACCGCCTGCAATGCGGCTGCCAGCGGATAGGCCCGTAGCTGTGATAGAGTGACTGTATTGCATTTGGACATGTCATTTGTCGCATCCATACTCGATGTTATCCTTCAACTTGTCAGTGACAAATAAACGAACCCAGATCGGTCTATTCGATCAATACCTGTATTGCCCTTCTGACAATGGTAGCTTCCGTGATCACGGTGCCAGTATCCGCATACCAATGGGTCTCTGCAAGATCACAGTACTCCAGCAGCCGAAACCAAACTAGTATCATGCAATATTTTGGGTATCATCAGACATACCATCGTCAATTGCGATGGACAGTCTAAACCTGATTCTTCAACTGAGTTGTGTCAAAAGTGTGGTATTATAATAATCCCAGCAAGCAAGCACTGGCAGTCGTCGAAGCCAGTAGAAAGAAAGTTGAGCGGAACTTGAACACAGTGACGTAATCGAAACTCGGCTTTTCTCGGACCACTGGCAGTTGGCCTGTAATACATAAAACTTCAGCACTAGTGCTGACATTGAACATTCGAGCTATCATCTTGGCCCAGACTCCCGAGTTTTCAACGAATACTTGAGCTATCAGTAGACGAAAATCTTGTATTTCAATTGTCGATATTGTCAAGGAGATCGGAGTCATCTGGGATTGGGTACTGTCGACTCCTTTTCTTAATATCGCCAGTGGTAAGATCTATAGGAATCAAACGAGGTATTGGAATTGTACCACACCAGATTCAAGTTTGCAGGCAGTCCCGTGCTATCACAACGTGTTGGGCAGGGCTGACTTTGTCAATTGCTGTCCAACAAAAGCGTTCCACCAAAAAAAAAAAAGTTTGCAGGCAGTGGTCGCCAGTGCTGGGAAATCTCAGCGATCGACATCGGTGCCTGTCGCTGTCCCCACTATTTAGAATTTAGAATGACGCGACAAATATTGATCTCAGCGAAGCTAAGGATTCACGTTCAGCGCTCAGCATCAACTGGCCAGGAACGTCTGCAATGAATATAAGAGTATGTCATAGCAACGGAAACAACCATAAAAAAGGCGTGTAAGAGGTGAGGGAGCTGATGACAATGCAACACACCAACTTGCGCATCGTTCGAGTCCGAGTCCACGTTCAAATTGTCATCAATTCGTGGTCGAACAAGGAGCTTGAAGGGGCCAACGAGTGCTTTTTGCGCCAACATTGCTAGTAAAAAAATGCCCGGCACCGCGCACGACGATCCATGTGACCCCAGGCTAAAATTAGTGCTCGACGATGAGAATGGAACCCTGACATTATCCCGCAACGCTGTCATCAATGCAATCGCCGTGGGCACTGTCCAGATATGTAGCCCATACCCGTGTTACTTCCTAGAAAACACTTACAACGGCATCCACACTTACAGAAATTTATCCCTGATGTTAAACATCATTCAATGTGCATGCAAGGACGAGCAAACATCCACACGCCGAGAGACTGACGAGAAGCTCAGTATGTTCAAGCAAATCCTTGCAAGCTGAGGACGTAAGACTGCACAAAAAAGCATGATACTTAGTGGAACACGGCGAGTTGTACAGCAAAGCCTACAAGGTTGCAAGCATGAGTATGTGCTTCGCACGACATAATAAAACAGTCAATTAATAATACTCATTTGCAAAAAAAGAACCGGGACCATACCAAGTTGCTATCAATGCCCCCAAAAGTAATTGCATCGTCTACGGACCTCAGGATTAGCGGTATACAAGGATTAGATTGGCTTACTTGTGTCACCTTGAAGGAGCAAAGGAAATGCCAAGTACTTGATTCTTGATCAGTCCCTACGAGACTCATGATGTTGGAATCGTTACATTCGGATTACCCGGGAGCGTGCCCTTGATAAGACCAATGATCCCTAAGCCCATAATGCCACTAAGACCCAGAAGTCGGAACCGAATGATGAGAGTGCGTCGCCGACTGATTGGTAAGACCCGGAGTGACCGTAACCTGGTCCAAATCTGCGATGTGTGAGCGGTAATCTTGTACCGGATAACATAACAAGCGTTCTTACATCCCAGTCTTGAGAAATTACCCAACCCGTAACAAACTCTGACGGATTGTCCTGTGGCGATACTAGAGGTCGTCTGCTGATACAGCTTTCCAATACTGTCACAAAGGTCATACCAAGTTGGGTTACTATGCTTGTTCTGATGAGTCATCGATGTTTGAGGGTCACCAGTTACGTCCATGACGAACTGCTATACTGGTCTCTATTCAGAACTTCAGAAGGCACGATGCTGATATGATAATGCCACCAAACGCGTGCACAGTAGAAACCGTCGCCACTTTGATGCCGTTTGTGACGAGGCGATGCAGTGGGTGAACCCGATTTAAATGGAAGTACTGGTACCATGACTACCAGAGACGCGCAAACCCGGTGGTTCGGAGGCACTGGCATGTCTCCCATGGCAAGTCTCGGTCAGCGAAAAACATACAAATGAATGGTGACGATGTACCCAATTAATATTAGAATCCCCATAACTTTTCCTGTTCTGAGAGATAGTGGCCAGTGGTGGAGTGTCTCATCTGGAACGACTGAGTCTCTGAGCTGAGTGAATGCATATAAGAGGTGCGTTGTAATCGAGCGAGTAGCTGTGACGGAGGATCGCTTTCCAACAGAACACCCACCCACCACTCCCAAGACGACTCTAGAACACTCCAGAGTCACCGATGGGTTTTCGCTGTCGTATCTCACGACACCGTTCGACTACCGACAGCTGCGTGCGAGGTCCGGCCCGCTGAGCCCGCCCATGCAGCTGACGACGAGGAGGCGCCACGCGCGTTCGCTCCCAGCATTAGCGGGTAAGTCACACCATCGGCGACTGGGTCATCTCATCCCGGTTAGATACGTCCAGTCGTTTTGCATCGGCGCCGACATGCTCGCCGTCGTCTGTAAGTCCGCATGCTGCCTATCCTGTTTGCCATACGCCCCACTCTAGATTTCTTCCCTCTCCACTTTCAAGCCTGTCGAGCCGTCTCGCGGCACCTACACCCTCAGCCTCTGTTCGTTTGCACCACGAATGACCCACACTGGTTCGACAATGAAAGCAACGGATCGATACAGGCCCCAGATGTGGGCAGCATGGGTGCTCGTGCTCATCACCATGAGCTTGCTAAGTGGGGCGGTGGACATGGATATCAGTACGTCGGTAGGATACCTGATCCTCCTCGGCTTTGGCACGGGGTGCGTCTCGTCTTGTTCAAGTTCTTGCGCAAAGGTAGACCGATGCATGACAGGGCATTGTACGCTACGACAATGTATCCCATTCAAGCACCGCTGTCGGTGACGCAAAACGCACCTGCGCTCGCGTGGATGTGGTTCCTCCGT
>JBBPTX010000874.1:0-15034 GCA_038094595.1 Pulveroboletus aff. annulatus | reverse complement strand
AGTTCTAAGTCAGCTGGGCGAAGGGTATGGTAAAGGGTATGACGTATGTGTGGAGCAGGGCAGTGTACATGCTGGCTAAGGTGAGGTATACATATGAAAGAATGGAAGGGTGAAAGAGTGAAGGTAGGTCTAGAGTAAGGAGATTAAGGTAAGGCGTATGAGGTGAGGGACCTAGACCTGTGATGTCATGATGACATCATATCTTATCTAATCGGGTAAGAAGGTAAAGGAATAGCAAAAGGAGTGATCATAGATATGATCATGGTGAGATAAGATTAGATAATGAAAAATGTGAAAAAGTCAGTTTCACGAAATCAATTCGTAACAGCCAACGGGTCAGAGGTTCGAAGGTAGGACACGCTAAGGCGGGTAAGCTGTAGCGTGAAGTGTTCACTTAATAGTAGAATGAAGACTGAGGAGCAAAGGCAAGTGGATTGCTAGTGCTAACTAGGCAACAAGCCGTAGGTAGAACTAAGCTAAGGAGAAGAGAAGACGTCCCTGTTGAAGGGTTTATATAGAGAAGTAAAAGCGTGACCGTTACGTGTCACAGTAGATAAGGGCCGGCATGGGGAATGGCGTTAGAACTAGAAGACCAGTAGCAAAACCACGCATGAGAAAGAAACATTAAGGGCCGGCGCATACGGCATGAGAAGATCGGAAGATAAGGAGTACCTGTGCGGTGAATGAGTAAACACGCTTACGGAATGCATGGAATGTCATAGAATGACATGGAAGGAATGAGGTAAAGCGTGAGAAATGGAAAGTATTAGTCCGATATTGATAAAAGAGAAAAAGCGTTCGTCCTGCGAGCGAATCGTAACATTACCCCCTTAGTAACCCGAAGCTACAGTGAGGATTCCTTACAAGTCCCGAAAAGCGGGTCCCGGGGAGCCGGTGATGTTGGCGTAACCAACATCGTCTAGTTCATCTCCATCCTCATAAGGAGAGGGGGCGCGAGGTGAGGATGGTGCGGGATGGTAAGATTGTTGGGAGGAGGAAGAAGACTGACGAGAGGTGCAGCGAGGGGTGGCTCGACGGACAATTTGTCCGTTGCAGAACGCAGCTTGGGGGCGATGTGGTGTAGACGTAGACAAGGATTGAGCACGGGGAGAGGTGAGGCGAGAGGCGAGGGGGCGAGAGGATCCTGGGCAACAGGCGAGAGAATGACCCGGTGCTTGTCGATGGCATCCGGTACAGACGTATTGTCTGCAGGATAGTGTTGTGACTACAATTTCTTGCAGGCAATCACTATCTTATAGACGTCAAGAGGAGAGGACTATCTTAATGCTACTTTGTAGGCAGTGGACAAGAGAACTAGACTGGAGACTGAGCTCCGTCCAGTCTCTCTTTATATACTATTTTACTTGTAGATACATGTTGTGTATCGATCTAGATACGTATCTACATAAGTCCATCCCCTAGGCCCAACATGATCGACATGAGGAGTCGGCCTGTAACGGGGATTAATAAGTACATGAGGTATCCAGCCGTTGATCTGCTGTGGGTGGGTGGAATGGAAGATGTCAACGGTAATTAAAGATAAGGGATCACATCACAGTGATGAGGTGACTGTAGTGAGGTCTGTGATGATCACGATGTTATTAAATACGTATGTGTGATCAGTGGGATGAAAGTGAAGAGCTGAAGGTGAAGCCCACTGATCTAGAAGGGCCCGTAGATCCCCTGTGTCTAGCACAGTGTCTAGGTCGGGTTTTCCCTTGATAAGATAAAAAGCGTTGTGAGTTTAAGGGTGAGAAAAGGATGAAAAATATATAGCTGTAACAGATAGTTGGGTGTGTCCGAGACAGTGGCACTGGAAGCACCGTTGATTGAAACGAGGGTGGCTAGGATAAACGCGATCTCTGCCATTTCGACCAGTCCACCAGTCGTTGAGGGTTTGCCGATGGATAGGCGATCCGTCCCTTAGGACTTCATTTCCAAGTCCTCGACCAGCAGCGGCTAGATCTCGGAAATGGTTATCGACATTGAGGAGGAAGGAGTCATAGCCCATTTGGAAGGCGTGTGAGTATGACTGGTAGCGTGCGTGGTAAATAAAGTCCTGCATGGTCCTGCCAAGTGTGGTGTGAGGGAAAACTGGGCCAGAGCCGGAAACGAAGACGGCGATGTGGTTCAACTGCATCGCGGATTCGAACCAAGTGAAGATGGGCGAACCATCAGAAGAATATACGCTGATAGGGACCCGAAGGCGGTCATCAGACATGAGAGAATGAAAGCGAATGTAATGCTCATCGGTGAACCGCTCCTCCCGAATCCTGCCGGTGTGACGGTGGTTGGAAACATCTAACAGGACCTGGGAGTCCCATCCCGAATGGGCGACGAGGGAGTCCGAGCTAGGCGCGCGGATGAGTTGAGGGCGGTGGACGCCTAAGAATGAGGGGGGTCCGGGAGAAGGTTCCTGATCGAGCGGAGGCGTAAATGATGGCGAGGACTGGATCCTGCCAGAGATAGGGGAGACGTGGGATTGAGGAACATCACCAACAAGAGTGGCGAAGTTGACAGGCTGAGAGGCGGTGGGGCGAGTAGGAGAGACCCTCTCGGGGTCGGCAGAGGGAAGACGGATGGTGCTGGGGTTGGTGGATGGTGCGGCTGTAGGGGTGTTGACATTGGCGAATTCGATTGCCATTAGTAAGAGATGGAGAGGGTTTATTTGCGGCGTGGTGGACGAGTGGGTGAGAGAGAGAAGGCGCGGGGGTGTCGTCTTTTATAATCTTCCAGTAACTCCAACAAGTGTTTCAAGTTCCGCTCAGGTTCCCAGGAATCTTCTTCGGCAGAGTACCCTTTCCATCGGATCAGGTATTGACGGGCTGACGGCATACCTCAATACCGTACGATTTGTTCTATTTCATATTCCTTTTGTCCTTTGACAAGATCCGGGGGTGGTGTAGGGAAGTTCGGGCCGTGTACATCGTTTTCGCGATAGGGTGATAGCAGAGAAGCGTGGAACATGTTGTGGATTTTCCACATTCGTGGGAGTCGGAGGCGATAGGAAACAGGGGAGATGACGTCAGAGATAACGAAGGGGCCTTCGCATTTTGTGGTGAACTTCGGATCTTGGACGGCTCTTTTAAGGTTCCTGGCTTCCAGCCAAACTCGTTGCCCTTTCTCAAAAGGCACGAATTTTGACTTAGACCTGGACGCCATGACTTGTCACGCAAGTTCATGGGATGCGAGGGCTTCGTCCCAAAGGGTGGTGAGTTCTTTGAGGCGGGTTTCTATGGCGGGAATGTTGGTTTCGGCGATCACCGAGGGAAGGGCACGGGGTTCGTATCCCATCATGAGGTAAAACGGGGACTTGCCAGTGACGGAGTGAGGGCGGTGATTGTGGGTGAATTCGGCGTGGGAAATGTGGTCGGACCAAGTAGAGGGATGGTTTCCACAATAGATACGAAGGTAGGTTTCGACCTCTTGGTTGACGCGTTCGGTTTCGCCGTCGGTCTGGGGATGATAGGCTGTGGAGAGGGAAAGATCGTAGTTGAGGAGGCGGCCAAGTTCCTTGGCGAAGGCAGAGGCGAATTGTGGGCCGCGATCAGAGATGACTTTCTCGTAAAGTCCAAAGCAGAGATAGACCTTATGGAAAAAGAGCATTGCTACGCCTTCGGCGGTGATGGATTTCTTCGTAGGGCAAAGAATTACCCCCTTAGTAAGGCCATGGTCCACCACGACCAATAACGAGTCAAATCCCCTGGACAGCAGGAGATTGGTGATCAGATCACACGAGATCTGCTGAAAGGGGCGAGAGCACGAGGAAGGGATGGGGACAAGGGGAGGAGACGAGGGGTGAGTGTTCGCCTTGTTGCGCTGGCACACGGCGCAGCCCTCAACATAAGAGCGAACAAAGGAGGCGAGGCCCGGCCACCAGAATTCGGAAGCGACAAGTTGGTGGGTCTTAAGGTAGCCAGGGTGGCCGGCGGAGTCATGATCATGAGAGCGCTGGACGACAGTGCGGCGAAGGTCACGGTCGGGAGGGACATAGACGCGGCCTTGGTACTGAAGGACTCCATCGGAGTATTGCCAATCCGCGAGACGTGAACGGAGAGCAGGGGGAAGAGTTCCGTCGAGCTCTTGTAACCTATGGAGGACGAGGTCGTCGGAGGCGGAAGCGGAGGCGATGTGATTGGAGAGGGCGGAATCAATGAGGCGGACAAAGAGGGCATCAGGGAGGAGAGTGACACTGATGTTATCGGAGTCGGTGCGGGGGAGGAGATCTGGACGATGAGAGAGGGTGTCGGGGCTGGCGAGTTGAGTGCCAGGAACGTGGGTGATAGAATAGTCATAGTCGGCGAGGTCGAGGAGCCAGCGGGCTTGGCGACGATTGAGGTCTTGAAGGCGGCGGAAATATGTGAGATTCTTGTGATCGGAGAAAACCTTGATGGGAAAGGGAGAGCCATGGAGATATTGTCTCCAGGCCTTGAAACCACGTATTACAGCCAAGAGCTCCTGGTCGTGGATGTCGTAGTTGCGTTCGGAGGAGGAGAAAGATTGAGATAAGTAAGAATAGGGGTGCCAATCCCCATTCGTGTCGGTTTGCAATAAAATTCCTCCCGACGCATATTTAGATGCGTCGGTGGTCATGGCAAAGGGTCGAGAGATATCGGGCATGAAAAGGACAGGCTTATGGAGAAACAGCTCTTTGAGGTGCTCAAAGGCGGTTTGCTGGGTGGAGGCCCAGGTCCAAGGCATTGTTTTCTTAGTGAGGTCGATGAGCGGGCGGGCGATGTTGGAGTATTCCGGGATGAAACGTCAATAAAAATTAGCAAAACTGAGGAAGGATCGGACATCTTTGACTTTCTGTGGCGTAGGCCACATGGCGATTCCGTCGAGTTTGACGGGGTTCATAGCGAGTTGACCTTCCTTCACAATCATCCCGAGGTACTCGACTTCGAGAACGGCAAATTGGCATTTCTCAAGTTTGAGGTGGAGGTCGAGTTCCATCATCTGTTGGAGGACTCGGCAGGTACGTTCGGTATGGTTGGCGTCATCTGGGGAAAAGATAAGAAGATCATCCATGTAGATTACCAACCATCCTTCTGCGATCATATCACGGAAGGAGTCATTCATGAAACGTTGGAATGTTGCTGGGGAGTTAGTCATGCCAAAGAACATAACCATGGGTTCGAAGAGCCCTTTATGGGTGAGGAAGGCACCTTTCCATTGGTGCCCGTCCTTGATACGTACGTTATTATATCCCCAGCGTACGTCAAACTTGGTGAATACACAGGTGCCTTTGAGTTTGTCGAGGAGGTCCAAGATCAGAGGTAGCGGATAGGCGTCGTGGACAGTGTGTTCGTTGAGGTATCGGTAGTCTTGGCAGGGGCAGAGTTTACCGTCTTTCTTTTTGACGAAGAAAAAGGGGGATGCTTGAGGGGAATTTGAAGGACAAATCTTGCCGGCGGCGAGGTTTTCATCGAGGAAGTCTTCAGTAGCTTTCTTTTCATCTGGGGTAAGCAGATAGAGTTTGCCTGTCTTCGGGGTGAACGAGTCTTTGATGTTGATTTCGTGGTTGTAGGGTCTGGAAGGAGGAAGGGAGTCGGCGGATTCTTTGGCGAAGACTGGGGCAAAGTCCTTGTAGGCATCTGAGAGTGTGACCTTTGGTTTGGCTTTCTCGGCGGCAGCCACAAGTTCTGTGGCAGTGGTAAGCTTGGCAACAAGCTTCGGGTGTGTCTGGTGATATCGGGATCCCGCTTTGAGGACTCGTTGGCAAGAATTGATGTGGAGTGCGCGTCGAACGTAGAGGTTTCCGTCCGGTAGGTCGAGGAACGTGGAGAGGGTATGGTCGGGGATGGTTTCGACCATGACATGACGAGGTGGTTTAGCAGGAGGTGCACGAGGTTGGGCATCGTCGTGTCGCTTGAGGTCGGCGACATGGATGTGGTAGAGGGAGGTGGATTCGTCTACCGTTTCAGGGATACTGATTGTCTGCGACGACCAGTCAATGGAGGGGTTCGTAAGTTTTAGCCAAGGCGTTCTGAGAATCACGTTTTCGGACCCGCAGTGCAAGACGTGAAAGCGTATATGCTGAGCAACGCTGTCGATATTCGTAAAAAGAGAGGCGGTGTAGCGAATAGCTCCCTTAACGTTGGGAGTTTGGTCGACATTGTTGACAGGGATTGGCGTTGGGAGTTTATTGAGGGGGAGGCAGTGTTTTCGGGCGAAGTCCCAATCAAGGCAATTGATATCGGCACCACTATCAATAAGGGCGCGGGTGTCGACGGTTTTCATGGTGTGCGAAGGATCAATGAGTTGGAGAGGAATACGCATTGATTTCTTTGAAGTAGATACAAGTACAGGCGCACACATAGGAGGAACTACTGACGTTGAGGCAGCGTTCCGTTTCAAAAATCCTGAGAGGTAATGGCGACGCGAGACACCTTGGTTTCTTTGTCGTCGTCTTCATCGTCTATCTCTTGTAACCGAGGGACTTCTTCTTTGTCCTCAGCTTCCACTTCTACGACCTTCCGAACAGTTTTCTTCGGCCTCGGGGTGTTTGATGTAAACATAGGGCAGTTGGTTGCCCGGTGACGTTTCTGTCAGCAACAGAAGCATTTACCTTCTTTGCAGCATTGCTCGCGTTCGGCGGGGGTAAGACGTGGGAGGTGGACGGCATCAACGTCCATAGCGTTGGGGTCTCTGGTGGGGGCAGGGGTGGAGTATTGGTGGTATGTATGGCGAGTGGGGGTCTTGTGTCGAGCGGCTATTTCTCGAGCACGCTCCATGTGGGTCTGGAAGGTGACGGCCTTCTTTAGCCAGGTGTCGATGGTGGTAGGGACCGTTTCCATAGCAAGGATGCGGCGCATGAGGGCATCAGGGATAGCGGCTGAATAGTAGCTGATAAGGACGTTGTCGTTGGTGATGCTTGCAATGGCGCAATGGTTCTGGAACTGAGCATTATACTCAGTGAGCAAGGGGGAGTATCCGCCGTTTTTGGTGGCGGTCATGCGAGTAGTGGTGAGCCAGGCAATTGCGTTGCCAGTGGTGTCATAGTGTTTGAACGCCAAGATAAAGACGTCGCGGAAGTCGGTCCAAGAGCCCATGTTAATCGAGCCATCGGCTGCGATTTTCGAAGATCTAAAGGTGTTTGCCCACGTAAGCGCGGGACCACGGGTCATATAGGAAAGCGCAAAGGCAATGCGCTTTGGGTCGGAGGTGTAAACCTCAGCGTTGACATTGAGGTAGAAGGCGACGGAGTCAAACCATTGTTTGACTGTCCAATAGTTGCCATCGTACTTCTTGGGAGTGCCGATGCAGAGTTCGAGGGGCTTGGTAGTCATGGTGGGCGATGGGGGACGGGGGATCGGGGAAAAGATATGGCCAGTTTGGCGTCTGGGTGTCGGTGATGGGGGTGTCTGAGGGCAAGGTATCTGGACTGAAGCAGAAAAACTGTGGGCAAGGTCACGAGTAGCGAGTTCTTCGTCCGAGTCTAATAAAGGCTCGTCCGGGTCTTCGTCCCAATACGCTTGGTTGGGATCGTTAGGGGTGTCAGAGGAGTCAGAGTGCGAGGTACGCGGAGATTCTCGAGGGTTCCAACGTGGATCAGTGGTTCGAGTGTGTCGATGAGAAGCTATGGTGGGTGGCGTATGTGATAGTACCCGAACGAGGAGTTAGCTTAGTTCTTTTGTTACGCGTGGCCGTGGGTGTGGTCGCGCATTGACCTACTAACGCCTAGTAGGGTCGAAGGTTCGGTCATTTGTGTCGACGTCGACGTAGGGCCAGCCGTGGGGATGCTTGGTCTAGGGTACCGTCAAGAGTGTTGACGGGTCGAAGGGTAGACCGTTTGCCTAGCTTGGCCAACGGGTCAGAGGTTCAAAGGTAGGACATGCTAAGGCGGGTAAGCCATAGCGTGAAGTGTTCACTTAATAGTAGAATGAAGACTGAGGAGCAAAGGCAAGTGGATTGCTAGTGCTAACTAGGCGACAAGCCGTAGGTAGAACTAAGCTAAGGAGAAGAGAAGATGTCCCTGTTGAAGGGTTTATATAGAGAAGTAAAAGCGTGACCATTACGTGTCACAGTAGATAAGGGCCAGCGTGGGGAATGGCGTTAGAACTAGAAGACCAGTAGCAAAACCACGCATGAGAAAGAAACATTAAGGGCCGGCACATACGGTGTGAGAAGATCGGAAGATAAGGAGTACCTGCGCGGTGAAGGAGTAAACACACTTATGGAATGCATGGAATGTCGTAGAACAACATGGAAGGAATGAGGTAAAGCATGAGAAATGGAAAGTATTAGTCCGATATTGATAAAAGAGAAATAGTGTTCGTCCTGCGAGCGAATCGTAACAAGATCTGGACGACGAGAGAGGGCGTCAGGGCCGGCGAGTTGAGTGCCAGGGACATGGGTGATAGAATAGTCGTAGTCGACGAGGTCAAGGAGCCACCGGGCTTGGCGACGATTGAGATCTTGGGGGCGGCGGAAGTACGTGAGGTTCTTGTGATCGGAGAAGACTTTGACAGGGAAGGGAGAGCCATGGAGGTATTGCCTCCAGGCTTTGAAACCGCGTATAACGGCCAAGAGCTCCTGATCGTGGATATCGTAGTTGCATTCTGAGGAGGAGAAAGATTGAGATAAGTAGGAACAGGGGTGCCAATCCCCGTTGGCATCCATTTGTAACAAGATGCCACCCGACGCGTATTTGGAGGCATCGGTGGCCATGGCAAAAGGTCGAGAGATATCAGGCATGAAGAGGACGGGCTTACGAAGGAACAACTCTTTGAGTTGTTCAAAGGCGGTTTGCTGAGCGGGGGTCCAGGTCCACGGCATAGTTTTCTTGGTGAGGTCGATGAGCGGGCGGGCGATGTTAGAGTATCCCGGGATGAAGCATCTATAGAAATTAGCAAATCCTAGGAAGGATCGGACATCTTTGACTTTCTGTGGCGTAGGCCACTTGGCGATTCCGTCTAGTTTGACGGGGTCCATAGTGAGTTGTCCTTCCTTCACAATCATCCCGAGGTACTCAACTTTGGGAACGGCAAATTGACATTTTTCTAATTTGAGATGGAGATCGAGTTCTGTCATCCATTGAAGGACACAGTGAGTGCGTTCGGTGTGAGTGGCATCGTCTGGGGAGAAGATGAGAAGATCATCCATATAGATTACCAACCAGCCTTCCGCAATCATGTCGTGGAAGGAGTCGTTCATGAATCGTTGAAATGTCGCGGGTGAGTTAGTCATACCAAAGAACATAACCATAGGTTCGAAGAGACCCTTGTGAGTGAGGAAGGCACCCTTCCATTGGTGGCCGTCCTTGATATGTATGTTGTTGTATCCCCATCGTACATCGAACTTGGTGAATACGCGAGCCCCTTTGAGTTTGTCAAGAAGGTCGGAGATTAGAGGGAGTGGGTAGGCGTCGTGGACGGTATGTTCATTGAGGTAGCGGTAGTCTTGACAGGGGCGGAGTTTGCTGTCTTTTTTCTTGACGAAGAAGAAGGGCGATGCTTGAGGGGAGTTCGAGGGGCGAATCTTGCCGGCGGCGAGATTTTCATCAAGGAAATCTTCAGTTGCCTTCTTTTCGTCCGGGGTGAGCAGGTAGAGTTTGCCGATCTTCGGGGTAAACGAATTTTTGACGTTAATCTCGTGGTCGTAGGGTCTAGAAGGGGGAAGAGAGTCGGCAGATTCTTTGGCGAAGACTGGAGCGAAGTCTTTATAAACATCGGGGAGAGTAACTTTTGGGTTGGCTTTTTCTGTGGCAGCCGTGAGTTCCGTGGCAGTGGTGAGTTTGGCGACGAGCTTCGGGTGTGTCTGGTGATAGCGGGATCCCGTTCTAAGGACCCGTTGGCAAGAGTTGACGTGGAGTGCACGTCGGACATAGATGTTTCTGTCCAGCAAATCGAGGAATGTGGAGAGGGTATGGTCGGGAACGGTTTCGACCATGACATGGCGAGGTGGTTTTGCCGGGGGTGCATGAGGTTGGGCATTGTCGTGTCGCTTGAGGTCAGCAACATGGATGTGGTAGAGAGAGGCTGACTTGTCTACCGTTTTGGGGACACTGATTGTTTGCGACGACCAGTCGATGGAGGAGTTCGTAAGTTTTAGCCAGGGCGTTCCGAGAATCACGTTCTTGGACCTGCAGTGCAAGACATGGAAGCGTATGTGCTGAGCAACGCCGTCGATGTTGGTGAAAAGAGAGGCAGTGTAGCGAATAGCTCCTTTAGCGTTGGGAGTTTGATCGACATTGTTGACAGGGATAGGCATTGGAAGTTTATCGAGGGGAAGACAGTGTTTTTGGGTGAAGTCCCAATCAAGGCAGTTGATATCAGCGCTGCTATCAATAAGGGCTCGGGTGTTGACAGTTTTCATGGTGTGCGAGGGATCAATGAGTTGGAGAGGAATTCGCATTGATTTCTTGGATGTGGATACAAGTACAGGTGCACACGTAATAGGAGGAACTACTGACGTCGAGGCAGCATTCCATTTCAAAAATCCGGAGAGGTAATAGCGACACGAGACACCTTGGTTTCCTCATTGTCGTCTTCGTTGTCAATCTCTTGTAGCCGGGGGACTTCTTCTTCGTCCTCGGCTTCCACTTCTACAACCTTCCGAATGGTTTTCTTTGGCCTCAGGGTGTTTGAAGTAAACGTGGGGCAGTTGGTGGCCTGATGTCCTTTCTGTCGGCAGCGCAAGCATCTGCCTTCTTTGTGACATTGGTCACGTTCAGCGGGGGTGAGTCGTTGGAGGCGGACAGCGTCGATATCCATGGCGTTTGGATCCTTGGCAGGGGTGGGGGCAGTGTATTGGTGATACATGTGGCGCGTGGGTGTCTTGTGGCGAGCGGCGATTTCTCGAGCACGCTCCATGTGGGTCTGGAAGGTGACTGCCTTCTTCAACCATGCTTCTACAGTGGTGGGGACTGTTTCCATAGCTAGGATTCAGCACATGAGGGTGTCGGGGATAGCGGCCGAGTAATAGCCGATAAGGATGTTGTCGTCGGTGATACCAGTGATGGCGCAATGGTTTTGGAACTGAGCGTTGTACTCAGTGAGTGAGGGAGAGTATCCACCATTCTTAGTGGTGATCATGCGGGTGGTGGTGAGCCAGGCAATCGCGTTGCCGGTGGTGTTATAGTGTTTAAACGCCAAAATGAAGGCGTTACGGAAGTCAGACCATGATCCCATGTTAATCAAGCCATCGGCTGCGATCTTTGAGGATCTGAAGGTGTTTGCCCATGTAAGCACAGGACCGCAAGTCATATAGGAGAGCGCAAAGGCGATGTGCTTCGGGTCAGAGGTGTAAACCTCAGTGTTGACGTTGAGGTAGAAGGCGATGGAGTTAAGCCACTGTTTGGCTGTCCGATAGTCACCATCGTACTTGTCTGGGGTACCAATGCGGAGTTCAAGAGGTTTGGTGGTCATGGTGGGCGACAGAGGACGGGGAATCGGGGGGAAGATGTGGCCGGTCTGGCGTCTGGGTGTCGGGGATGGGGGCATCTGAGGGCGAGGTATCTGCACAGAAGCAGAAAAACTGTGGGCAAGGTCACAAGTGGCGAGTTCTTCGTCCGAGTCTAGTAAAGGCTCGTTGGGGTCTTCGTCCCAATATGCTTGGTTGGGGTTGTCAGGGGTGTCAGAGGAGTCGAAGTATGAGGTACGTGGAGGTTCTCGAGGGTTCCAACGCAGATCAGTGGTTCGAGTGTTTCTATGAGAAGCTATGGTGGGCGGCGTACATGATAGTACCCGAACGAGGAGGTAGCTTAGTTCTTTTGTTACGCGTGGCCGTGGGTATGGTCGAGCGTAGACCTACTAACGCCTAGTAGGGTTGAGGGTTCAGTCGTTCATATCGACGACGACGTAAGGCCAGGCATGGGGATGCTGGGTCAAGAGTACCATCAAGGGTTTTGACGGGTCGAAAGGTAAACCGCTGCCTAGCTTGGCAGGCAGGTCAAAGATTCAAGGGTAAGACACGCGAAGGCGGGTGAGCCGTAGCATGAAGCGTTCACTTAATAGTAGAACGGAGACTGAGGAGCAAAGGCAAGTGGATTGCTAGTGCTAACTAGGCGACAAGCTGTAGGTAGAACTAAGCTGAAGACTATACTAGGCAACTAACCGTAGTGTATACTACATGGAGGCAGTTGACTAAACCGTAGTCGAACTACATGGAGGTTGTTGACACATAATGTGCCTTGTGTATCCATACCATAAGACAGATAGAGAGATCCGCAGCTGACTCTATCTGTGAGAAGAAGAAAGGTAAAAAGGGAGTCGTGCAGAACACGACTAAAGAGGAAGAAAGAGAGAGAACTATGAGTGGGTCTCTCTGGGAGCGACGTACAGAGGTTCTTGGTAGCGTGAGAACAAAGAAAAGGATAGGCTACAAAAGGATACGTACGGAGCGTAGTCCATGGAATGTCAGCGCAATGAAGAAAAAGGGGACAAAATGTAACACTATGGCTTGTCACCTAGTTAGCACTAGCAATCCACTTACCTTTGTTCCTCGTGTCTTCGCTCTACCATTAAATGAGTGCTTCACACTACGGCTCGCCCGCCTTCGTGTGTCCTTGTCCTTGACTCTACGATTCGCTAGCCAAGCTAGGCAGCAACTACCTTTGACCTGTCAATGCCCCTTGATGATACCCTTGACCCAACACCCCCATGGTTGGCCCTACGTCGTCATATATACAAACGATCAAACTCTCTTGATTCTACATCTCCATTTTTGGCCAGAACGTATAACCGGTTTTCTTCTTGGTAAAGAAGCCCATTCGCTTCTTCACACACTTTATGTTCTTTACATAACTTCTGTACTTCTGTCTCCATCAAGAGACATGTTTGGTTAAATATTTCTTGATGTAACTGTGCCCCTTCATCATAGATTGTGACTTTGGATGATGTTGTCCTTATCCGCTCCGGGGATATCATAGTAATTCCTTTGTTATCGTCCTCTATTCCTTGAGCATGATCTTCTTGTCGAGAGAGGGCGTCTGCCTTGGCATTGGATGATCCTAGTTTGTACACAAAGGTGTAATTGAATCTGGATAGATATTGTGCCCATCTTGCTTGCCTTCTAGATAGGTCTTGTGCTTTCATGAAATATTGAAGGTTGGCGTGGTCATTCCATATTTCAAATGGATGCTCCATTCCTTCAAGATAATGACACCATTGTTCTGATGCTCTGATGATGCTCAACATCTCTTTATCTGCGATAGGATAGTTTCTTTCCTTGGGTGACATCGAATGTGAGCTAAAAGCCACTGGATGCCATTTATCTTCTTTTAGTATAGATAGTACCACCCCTGTTGCATAATCAGAGGCATCCATTTCTAAACGGAATTAACAATCAATGTCTGGATAGGCAAAAATAGGAGCGGTGGTGAATCGTTCTTTTAACTTATCAAAAGCGTCTTGTTGTGATGATTCCCATTTCCAAGAGATGTCTTTCTTTAAGAGGTCGTTCAGAGGTCTAGCGACTTGCGCGTATCCTTCTATGAAGCGACAATAGTAATTGGCAAGACTGAGAAAGCTTCACACCCCTTTTATGTTGGTAGGTGCTGGCCAATCTAAGATGGCGTTGACTTTCTTTCGATCCATCTTGATCCTGTCTTGTCCTACGACCATCCCTAAATAGTCAACTTCTTTTTTAAAGAAGTGACACTTCTCTGGTTTAGCAAAGAGATCATTCTCTCCTAGACGTTTTAACACCCTTTTGACGATTTTGGTGTGCTCCTGTTCATTATCTGTTTTGGTAAATATCATGATGTCATCGATGTAAACTACTACGACGTCTTCCATGTCTGCAAATAACTTGTTCATCATGGTTTGGAAAGTGGCTGAAGAGTTGCACAATCCAAAGAACATGACTAGAGGTTTGAAGGTGCCTTTATGTATGAAAAAGGCTGCTTTCCATTCATCACCTTCTTTGATGCGTACGTTGTTGTATCCCCATCTGAGATCCAATGTAGTAAATAGTTTGGCTCCTTTTAATTGATCTACGAGCTGTGAGATAAGAGGAAGGGGATAGTTATTTCGCACTGTTTGCAAGTTTAGATATCGATAGTCTTGCACCATGCATTTTCGTCCATCTTTCTTTGGTATCAAGAAGACTGGTGACGTTTGTGGAGATTTAGAAGGTCTGATATATCCTTTGGATGACTGATTCTCTAGCCAGTCTGATACTTCCTTCTGTTCGTCTGCACTTAAGGGTATCAATCTTCCTTTCTTCGGTTGAAAGTCTTCTTTGAGATCTATGGCATAATCCCAAGATTTTCGTATAGGCATTCTGGTAGACGCCTTTTCTTCAAATACCTTTAAATGCTCATGGTAGCATTCTGGTACAAGCTCTGCAGCAGACTTCTTTTGATCCATAAGAGACTTAAGCTTTTTGTCTACTGCCTGTCCTATTCTAATATTTCGTTCTTGTTTTTCGTTTTGTTTCTTTTCTAATGTTTTAATTGTTTCATAGACTTTGTATTGAGCTTCCTGCTCCTCTTTTTCTAATAGCCTGATTTTTGCATGATTCCACTCTGGTAAATGGTATCGAGTACCATGATATGGGACCAGTAACTGAGGGCAAATCGGGTATACAGCATCAGCGAGGTAATACTTGCCATCCGGTATCTTGAAATCAGTGTTACAAGCGTCATGATAAACAGAAGCATCAGCCATAGAACCCTCCCATCTGCTGAGAACATAGATAAATTTGAAGTCGAAATTGCATGCGACGAGGCAGTTGATTGAATGAAATTCCTTGCGATTCCATGTTGAATCCCTCTCAGCTGCTAATGGACTACATGCTATGTGTGTCCCATCAAGTGCCCCAATGGCATCTTTGAAGAATGGATAAACAGTAGAATCTTCTACAATACGGGTGGGTGTCGAACTGTCTGACCGTGGTAACCTGACATATTTTGTATAAATCGGAGTCGACGAGAATGCATCTACCATCTTGCGAAAGTATCTAGACTGTTGTGAGTATGCGAGGGGGAATTAAAAAAAAACACACCTGGAAATCATATTATTTGTGCGTTGGAAACACTCCCCAACATGCTTGGACAAGAGGCCGGTTACACATGTGTAGAGAAAAATAC
>JBBPTX010000873.1:0-15036 GCA_038094595.1 Pulveroboletus aff. annulatus | reverse complement strand
GCGCGGATGGTCCATCGTGAGGGGATGGACAGGTGGCCAGGGCGGGTTGGTTCATTGATGCGCTGAAGAGCGCGGCGGGTTCGTTCAGCACTGGACGAGCCAGTGGGGGATCAGCGGGAAGGGTTCATGGCTGGTGGGCGCGGTATCCGAGCAACTAGGTACTACCCTCGTAGAGAGGCGTTCTCAAGTTTCAGGATCGAGGGCGGGGGGTGGTTCGCGATATCCGAGCAGCAAGTTACTTCCCCGTAGAAGGGCGTTCATGGGCCTCTGGATCGAGTGCGGCGGGGTGGGGAAATCGAGAGGATGAGCGTCCTCCGGGGTCAAGGATTATCGGCGTGGGACGGCGCTAGAGGGTCAGGGGGGTTCGGGTGAGTAAATCAAGGTGGCGGTACTAAAGAGTACGTAGCCTAGAAGTAGCTTTGATATTTTGTTATGTGTGGCCTGGGTAAGGTCGCACGTAGACCTGCGATCAGCTTGCTTTGAGGGAAGCCGATGATTCAACCGTTGGGGACAACGGCGGGGACAGCACGAGAGGAGTGCCCGAGGGGTCGAAGAGACGTTGAGAGGGTGTCTCGGATGTGCAGCGTTCACTCTAGAGTCGAACGGGAGACTCGCAGATGTGAGGGTCAAGGGAAGCTTGGATTCACGAGGTAAGGGACAAGCCAATACACAGGTAATATCAAAGCTAAGGGAGAGGCATAAGGCCAGATCGACTGGTATATATAGTGAAAGGTGACATGTGACAGTAATGGTCACAGGGTCAAGGGCAAGGGTTAAGGGCCGGCGTGGGAAGTGGCAATAGAATGCGAAGGAAGGCCATAGAAGGCGTAAGAACCACGCGTGAGAAGGGAACACGAACGTGCCAGTGCATGCGGCAAGAGAAGGTGAAACACGTGTGCGATAAGGCGACACGAGGGAGATAAGTGCACAATAACACGTAAGTAAGATAACGTACGTGTGACGAGACCTCGGAGAGCCGAGGGGCAAGGGTAAAGGGTTGGCGCGGGCAACCGGAGAAGAGCGGAAGTGTGAGCGTGCGCGCAGGGTGAAGCAAAGAAAAAGAAAAGGGGCGTGCCCAGCACGATGAATCGTAACAGGGGACCTGGTGGTACCTGTGGTGATGCGCCTAGGTAATGGTGGTGTGCCCGTTGTCACATTGTCATTGTCATCATTGTCCCATGTGGCTGAGGTGCATCATCACAGTGTTATCCTCACCCTTGTCTTTGCGATGGGTATAGACCACCATGGTGGTGTATGTGCCACCACTCTGCCATTGGCCCATCGTTGGCGCCGCATCACAGTCACCTTGCCTTTTACCATCCATCGCATCGCCACCGTGCCATGTCGTCATTGTTGTCAGGTGATGGTGGTAATGTGTACAGTCATTGCCACCTTGCCTCACTCTCATCGTTATCATGGTGCTGGCACCTCATCATTGTCACAGGTGGTACTGTGGCTGCCACTAGCCCATCATTAGCACTGTATTTGCATACACTGCTGTCATCTGACCTTGCTGTTGTTATTGACATGGCAGGGGTATTGCGTTACCCTCACTTTTGTTGCCATCATTGCATGTAATAGTGCACGTATTGTCCCACCGTTGTCATCATCCTAGTCCAGTGCATGAGGGTAGTGGTAATGTGTGGTAGCGTTGTCCTCTCCACAAAGCTGTCATAGTGTGCCGTCACCCTCTATGTTCAGATGTCTGCAGGTGCACGTGTCATTTCACTGCCATCATCTTTGTCATCCTTGTGGCAGATGGTGGTGGATGAACTATACAGTTTATATAATTATTTTTGTATGAATTGCTGGTACTGTGGGAGTTGGGGATTTCCATTTAGGTTCGCAATAGATTTTGCAATATTGCTATGTTGAAGTTTGATGAAACATTCTCTATAGCTTATCATAATCGTGTCACATCTACGCCGTTCAAATGGGGTGTTCTGATGTCAAATTTCTCTATGCTCCCTCGATGGATGGCAGACCCTTCGAAGGCAACTTGAACCATCTTTTCAAGTTCTGTCGCTGAGATGCCCATTACCATAGCTTCGTAACAGTGGTGACGGTAGGTGGGTTCATTCTACCATGTCGCTCTGCACAGATTTCCAACCAAAACATGTAGTCGTTCCATATCAGATAGGCTTTTTCAAATTTGATTCCCGCTACTTCACTCACAACCCCCCACTAGTGTGGTCCCAATGTACATCATGCTGCACCTGGTACATTAATCCAATTACATGTTCTAACACTTATGATGCCCCACTGGCGGTACGTATCATTGGCTTATCCAACGCTAGATCGAAGGACAGCCATACTACATTGTTGTCGCACATGGCACTTTGACTACCATCCATCTTTGTGCCGATTACTATGTGTGAGCTCTTATTCACACGCACCCAGCACCCGTGCAACTCACTTTACCTGTAGTAGAATTCTCCAGGAAAACGACCTGTATAAGCAGGCGAGATTTCATATGGAAAGATCCCCATCATATAACAATAACAGGTTCCAGGTGTGTAATGCGCCATTATGTTAGGTCCTGTGGCTTATACCAGCATAAAAGTCAGTGTTCCACTGATGGATATGCTGGTCCGCAAGCACAGAATCTGATGCCTCAATGATGTCAGCCTGACTTCTATGGTATATCTAACTATTATCAATCTTTCTCTTCTGATTCATTGCCTGTTTCTAACAGGCTCTGGGGGCACAATTACAGTCTACTGACTCTGCTCCATACAGGTACACCTTAAATGATCTTCAGTGCACATTTAGCCCACAAAGATCTTCTGGCCATCCTGGCCATCATTCTATAACCTGTCCTGCTCTTAGCCAAACCCTCAACATTCTCTCAAGTCAATCCAAGATAAAGATCGCAATCCAATTGTGCTAGAGTAAGCTTTAGTTTTAATTACGCGTGAATATGCATGTTCACCTCTAACTTGACTTTTAGATCTGTCTTGGCTCCACCTTTTGGCTGTCACGCTCGGAACGCCAGTCACAGGCCAATGATGCCTTGGCCCGGTCAGGGATTGATGCTTTGGCATGTTGCGAATGGTGTGTTCGACCCAAATGTTGATGTAGGTTACTGGGTTTATTCAGAAATTTTGCATGACTCAACCATGCTTAGCTTACATTGTGACCTACACTCCAAGTCTTCAGTACCTTTGATTTCCAAGCTAGGCTTGCATGTTCTTAGGATTTCACCGCCGGGGATGAATCCTACAATATCATTTCGTCAACATATGATTACCAAGACCACTTTAGGAACTACGTCGAGGTTGTACACAAAGTTGAGGATAAGATCAGTTGGGGTAGTAAGGGGCATTGGACAGTACCCTGGATGTCTTTTGCAACAGGTGTGTCATCCACCCAGGTGTCCTCAACAGCATCACACAATGTGGTCTTGTGGTGTTTATCAATATATACGTGAAGCAATTCAATGCCCTTCTTGTCAAGATCGAACCTATTCATTGTTGAAGTTCCCATGACACGCCAGACCTCAGCTCTGACCTCAAGAAAGGTATCTGGACATATTTTACAAGCACTATCTGTGCACCTTTCAGCCCCTTTATATCATTGCCAACTCGAAGGGTGAAGTTCTCTTTACGATTGAAGGCTTCAAGATCACTCATACACCCAATCCCAAGCTAGTTCCTATCACGGATAACAGCCATGAAGGTGCCTAAATACCACCTGGCAACTCAAGGCCTTCTCTTCATCCCTTGAATCTCTTCCAGTCTTCATATCCCTCATGTGCAATGTGGCAGCGGCAGGGGGGAAAGTGATACGGGTTGCTGATGTGGCGAAGGCCTCAGACATTTACATCGACCTTGAAGCAGCACTCAGGGCTCTTGTAGACAAATGCACTGTCATCATTGAGTACTTTTGTGTCTCTGGCACGTCAGCGGATGCAGACACAAAGACGGGGACTCTTTACTACCACTGTGCAAAATTATTGGTTCTCGATTCCTGGGACCTTGGAAGAGATGTTAGGGGCACTGTTCTTTCTGGGTTGGTGTGTTCAGTCGCTTGGATTTAACCTTTGTGTGTTGACAACTTATTTAGTTTCAATATGGTGGTACATCAAGTTGATCTTGCAACCGTACAGCTGAATTTTACATTTACCATGAATGTTGTCGGAAGGAATGGCTTTATACTTCCCTACATAATTGGTGTGTTCAATGTATAGATTATTGAGATGTGCGGTTGTTCATTTGTCACAGATTCTAGCATCAAGGTTGAGGGCATCAACGTCAGACACTTAACTTTGTCTGTTTTTGACTAGGAGATTCTTTCATGATCACTGGAGTTGTCACTCACATCTCAAAATTTGTTGACAGAAAGGGACTTTTATACACCAAAATGACACAGTCCATGCTTGCCATTCCCACAGGATCATGGGAAATTGACGACCGTGAAAGTATCGGTGCTCATTGTGTATTATTGCAGAGTCTCCTGACCTGAGTACCAAGTATACACTGTGCTTTTTGAAGATCACTCTCTAGACCATACTGTGTGCAAGCAAATCGTGCATGTGCTTCATAAAACACACTTGAGCGACATATGAAAATCGATAAGAATGATGACATATTTGTTCGTCAACATTCATGGTAGTGTAGATGTAAAACAGATTTCTATACCTGCAGTTGGGTTGATGTGAGCATCTGGCGCCCTGATGGCATGCATCCCACCCTTGCTGAAAGCTTTGGATGCAGAGATTGAGGTCGAGGCATTCAAAAAGTCAAGATAGAAAAACAGAAAAGTTCAATTTACTGATGTCCTCGAGGCATTTAATTAGGGTCTGTTAGAATTAAAATCAGGCATGGCTTTCAAGTGGTTTTCAAGGTGGTTTTTGAAATTGATTCATTGATCGAAGTTGACGAAAACCAATTTAAATTTTGACACACGTGGTTTTCAACTGGATTTCGAGGGGTATGTACTATGGTGAAATGTGCGGCAGTGCATCGATTGACCTGTATATGGTCACCCCACAGCGGGCTAGCACATATTCATGGACCAACGCAAGGGCCCATCGGGATTAAAAGGGTGATTTCGCGCCATATATGCCAGTGGGCCCATAGTAGAAAATGAAGAGTCAGTTAAATGAGCTGGAACCCAAGTTGAAATCAAACTGGTGTTCACAGGATCTAGGCCACAATGTAATCCGCATACAGTATATGCAACATGAGAGAGCTCACCAGTCAGGTTGGCATTGAATACAAATGGGCCCGCAACGTCCGATAGAATTGCATAGTGTGGACCTGTTTGTGATCACATGTCCGAGTCACATGCCAGTGTGTCCATTGTGAAAAATGCAGCAGAGAAGGGCACATGAGTGGGCTGGCAGGACATCTTGAAATCAACCTGAAGTTTGTACAAGCCGTACGCTGTAACCTACATGGGCCCACAAGCTATGTTGGCATTGAATACATGTGGGCCCACAATGCCTTATATATATACCAGTGGGCCTGCAGTGGAAATTGTGGCTGAATAGGCTAGAGTCCATCTGCAGGGCATGTTGAAATAAAACTAGAGTTCACACAAGCTTTCAGAGTAAAGTACTTCAATGGGCCTGCTAGCTAAATTGCGCTGGACCCAAGTGGGCCAGCAATGTCTCAGCATATATCAGCGGGCCTGCAGTGGAGAATGCAGCGGAGCAAGTTACATAAGTGATCCCACAGGATATCTTTTATACTAGCACTCATATGAGCCGGCCTGAATTATAATGCATATATACAGTAACCTACATGACAGAACCTGCCACCTACATCCACATTGAATACAGGTCACCCGCAATTCCCAAATTGTCGTAATGAGCAATACGCCACTGGTCCCACTGCCAGTAATAGTGGGCTACTAAATATATCAGGCCCCACTGCCACACGAGGGAATATCACCATTTGGTACTACACGCTATGTAAGACATGTAAACAAGGAGTAAGGCTAGCGTATTGTAAGGGAGGTGAGGTCTAAGGTGTGCAAGTAAGTTGGTCCAAAGGACCTGAGGAAGGTAGCTACTCCCTTTGGATTGGAGAGTAGGTAGGGGAGGTCCTCTGCCAGGTGATGGGTGGCATTGTGAAGGGTGTGTCTAGCTCATGCATAGTAGTGTGGACATTGCATCACAAAGCGATGTATGGTCCCTGGGATCCGTGCTGGGGCACAGTGGTCACAGAAAGAATTTTTCTCTTTTTTTATATGGTGGAGATAGAATTTGAGGGGTACGTTGGCCTGTGAGGAACAATACTAGCATAGATATGGAGTGTTTGGGTAAAGAGGAGGTGAGTTCAAGGAAGAAGTTTCCAATGGACAGCATTACCCAAAACTGGATCATCAGGAACAATTTCATGCAGTGTCTCATCCATGCATTCACCCTCTGTCATGGAATTCCTGTTCAAGCAAGTTCAATACCCCACTGAATGTCCCATTCACTTTGTAGATGCATTGGCACATTACATGTGTCAGCGGTATCAGTTCCTGTTAAACCCATGTGGGCCTGGGCAAATTACACCCAGCCTGTGTATTTCGCTTTCTGCAGTTGTGGCAGGGGAGCACATTGTGCAGGTGCTTGCGGAAGCATGATCGAATCCTTGTGAGTGATCTTCGATTGTTGATATTCATTGATATTCAGATAGTCTTGGATATGTTTAGATCATTTAGATGATTTCGATATCACCACAGAACCGCTCGCTGCCAGGACTTTCATAAAGAACCTCCACATCACAAGAGACACATCTGTCGAGGATCCGTCCAGTGACTATGCGATTTTGGATGATCCAGCGATTCTTGTCGATGAGAAGAAAACATTGATTGCCTGGTATTTGCCTGGTCTGCTGAGCAATAACACACAAGTAAAACTGGCCTCAGCCTGTGGCAATTTCTGCCAACTGAATGTCTTGCTGCACAGCACTGCATATGGGTATATGTCCACATCATAGAGTGGCCTCTGTCATTGAGCATAATAAGGAGCAGCAGCGGGGAGCCATGGCAGACCAACATAAATTACTTTTGAGAAGATTCTTGGCTCAAAGGAAGTATAAACATGTCCTCAGGGTGGTTCCAGCAGGGATTCAATGTGTGTTTGTTACATGGTCAGGTTGGATGGCCTCAATTTAGACTGGTCAGGGGGAAAACAGTACCATCGATGTATCAAAGTCTCTAAAGGACGGACAAAGTGGAGGGGAATGTCACAAGTGGCTTACCGACATGTATGAATATCATGCATTACTCTCTGCTGTGCTGAGCATCATGCATTCCAAGCTATATCAATTGGGGCAAGAATCCATTATCTGGCTCTGGAACTCTGCTGTGGCAGAAAATCGGAAGATCACATTGGAGGTCCTGTGGAAGTGGCCCTGCATCTATAATTCCCTGTCTGTGATGGTTAATCGGTGCAATCCATATCATGTGGACATCAACAGAAATGTGGAATGGTTTGACCAGATGTTAACAGTGGGACAGTACTGAGAGCTTCATATGGTGTTCCCACAACTGCGCCTGTGCCTCGGATATGAAGCAGGTATAATGGTCGCATTCTCAGAGTGGATGATAGTATATGGAGTGGGAGATGTAGATGGTGACCAGGCCTGCCTTGCATGGTATATGCAGTAGAAAGTGCATTCTGCATTTAACCTTCCGAAGTGTAATTATGCCCAATTGGTTTGACTTGGTATCAATATATTACTGTACAGATGATAAAGCAGAACGATACATATTAGCAAGTTATTAACAAGAGTGTTTCCGCCATCCTTTGCATGCTTGACTGTAGATCCTGAATTTCCCTATGCAACCCACTAAAAATCTCACTTATGTCAGTTAGCTCTGCTACTAATTCCTGCAATGAGTGACACTGCTCTGACACTTGATTACATCGTGCTTGAACATCCACAGACAGAGTGCCGCTGGCCACTAGAAGCCCCTGAAATGCTGATTTCATGTTATTGAAATCTACCTTAAAAACAGAAGGAAGCAGAATGATCTGCAAATCCTTTCGTCCTGGACATTGTGTATCATGAGAGTGCAAGTAACTTATAGATATTTTGCGACTTACCATGTTTGCCTACACCGCTCAACTGCAAACTCGGTGCCTTGCGTATTTGATCATTCGAGCCAAAACCATCATCAAAGCATTTTGAGGGGCAGGACTGCCGGCGGGACCTCCAGAGTGTGAGAGGAGGGGAGGGACAGCATGGAACCATCAGTTCAATTTGCTCAGGTGGGTTAGTAGTGAATAGTCCCATGGGGTTCTCAGATCTAGAGTGAAATGCCGAAGAGTTTGAGGCTATCATGGTGGGTATTGGACGTCTTGACCTAGAGGCCGCTTGGTCGTGGCAGACTTGCACTTGATGCACCAACATTTTTTTTTGCCGCCACACTTCTTTTTCCCACCTCTTGTCTTGTTCTCTTCTGATTCGCATAGCATCAGCTTGATCCCACTCCCCCACAACTCAAGATTTCTGCTGAGGCAGAACCCATCCATCCTCAATCTTTACCACAGCCAGCTTGTCCTCAGCCACGGGGTCCTCCTCACCATCTTCATAATGCACATTCTCCTCCTCTCTCGGCCATCAATTGTGGGACAACAACTCATAGGGATTGCAGCGGCATATTCCCTCCCAATCTGGCCACTTCCTTCCAGGGATTTTTCAGAAATGTTCAATGCTAATGAGAAGTCAAGGAATTTTTGTGGCACAGTGAATCACCCGCCGAGCCTTTGCCTAAGATATGTGTAGAAGAAATGAATCAGATGATGTTACACGTGGCCTTGGGTAAGGTCATGTGCAGACCTACTATGCCTAGTAGGGTCAAGGGGTTCAGTCATTCATATATACAACGACATAGGACCAACCGTAGGGGTACTGGGTCGAGAGTACTGTCAAGGATGTTGATGGGTCAAGAGTAACCACTGCCTAGCTTGGCTAGCGGGTTGTAGGGTCAAGGGGTACAGATACACGAAGGTGGGCAAGCTGTAGTGTGAAGCGCTCACTTAATGGTAGAGCGAAGATGCAAGGAGCAAGGGTAAATGGATTGCTAGTGCTAACTAGGCGACAAGCCGTAGGTAGAACTAAGCTAAGGAGAAGAGATGAAAGGCCCTGTTGAAGGGTTTATATAGAGGAAGACAAGCATGACAGTTATGTGTCAAAATGGTTAAGGGCCGGCGTGGGAAGTGGCATTAGAAGTTAAGAGAACAATAGAGAAACCACATGTGAGAGAGAAATGTTAAGGGCCGGTGCAGACAGCATGAGAAGATCAGAAGAGAAAGAGTACCTGCACAGTGAAGGATAAACATGCTTACGAGATATATGAAACTGTTACGTGTGGCCCGGGTAAGGTCGCACGTAGACCTGTGATCAGCTTGCCTGGGCGAAGCCAATGGTTCAACCGTTGGGGACAACGGCGGTGACGGCACGAGAGGAGTGCCCGAGGGGTCGAGGGGACGTCGAGAGAGTGTCTCGGACGTGCAGCGTTCACTCTAGAGTCGAACGGGAGACTCGCAGAGGTGTGGGTCAAGGGATGCTTGGATTCACAAGGTAAGGGACAAGCCGATACACAGGTAATATCAAAGCTGGGGGAAAGGCGTAGGGCCAGATCGACTGGTATATATAGTGAAAGGTGACGTGTGACAGTAACGTCACAGGGTCGAGGGTAAGGATTAAGGGCTGGCATGGGAAGCGGCAATAGAATGTGAAGGAAGGCCATGGAAGGCGTAAGAACCACGCGTGAGAATGAAACACGAACGTGCCGGTGCATGCGGCAAGAGAAGGCGAAGAACGTGTGCGATAAGGCAACACGAGGGAGATAAGTGCACAAGAACACGTAAGTAGGATTACGTACGTGTGAGATACCTCGGAGAGCCGAGGGACAAGGGTAAAGGGTTGGCGCGGGCAACCGAAGAAGAGTGTGAGCGTACGCGCAGGGGTAAGGCAAAGAAAAAGAAAAGGACGTGCCCGGCACGATGAATCGTAACAGAAACATCGTAGAACGATATGAAAGGATATGAGTTAAGCATGAGAAATGAAAAGATTAATCTGATAACAAAAGAAAAGAAAAAGTGTTCATCCTGCAAGCGAATCATAACAGATGACATAATCATACACATACCATTTCATGCTCGATTTTCTCCATTGCTATCCCCCACATGTGCCCATCCACAATGACATCATCCCACACAACTTGCGCAATACTGTGATAACATTCCCTGATAATTTTGTTTGTGTTGAGGGAATTCATACAAGGTGGCATTATTATACCACCTTGGTCACTGTCTAAATATACTGTGCATCAACTCACACAGTCATGTTGATTTCACACGATAACTTCCAATTTTATCTTCAGGAAAATTAGTCATACCCAGGGGCTGAGTTTGGAGCTTGAAAAATCCCACCCAGGGGTGGCTACCACGTGATTGGTCAAGCATTATGTGGCACATAACATGCTGCTTGACATTTTCGATTAGTGAAAATCCCCCCAAGCCAAATTGTAACTACAGAGTCGTAGTATATTGGCATTCTGAGAAGGTCATGAGACCTGCTGTTACGCGTGGCCTTGGGTAAGGTTGCGCGTGGACCTACTAACACCTAGTAGGGTCAAAGGGGTTCGGTCATTTGTGTATATGACAATGTAGGACCAGCTGTGGGGATACTGGATCAAGAGTTCCGTCTAGAGTGTAGACGGGTTGAAGGTAACTGCCGCTTAGCTTAGCTGACGGGTCGTAGGTTCAAGAGTGAAGACACATGAAGGCGGGCAAGCCATAGTGTGAAGCGTTCACTTAATGGTAGAACGAAGATGTGAGGAGCAAAGGTCAATGGATTGCTAGTGCTAGCTAGGCGACAAGCCGTAGGTAGAACTAAGCTAAGGAAAAGACGAAAGGGGCCCTGTTGAAGGGTTTATATAGTGAAGCAGAAGTGTGACAGTTATGAGTCACAACGGTTAAGGGCCAGCATGGGAAACGGCATTAGAAATAGAAAAGCCAATGGCAAAACCACACATGAGAAAGAGACATTAAGGGCCAGCGCAAGTGGCATGAGAAGATCAGAAGAAAGGGAGTACCTGTGCGGTGGAGGAAGCATGCTTACGAGATGTATGGAATGTCGTAGAACGACATGGAAGAAATGAGGTTAAGTGTGGGAAGTGAAAAGTATTAGTTTGATATTGTAAGAAAAGAAAAAGTGTTCATCCTGCGAGCGAATCATAACACCTGCACAGAATAGAGTCCGTGCATGAGTAAGCGAAGTGGTGCATCTTCTTCCTTCTGCACCACTTCGTTCATTCATAGCCCCTCTCTCTCTTCCTTCTTTGTTGCTTCCCCCTCGTCTGTCTCTTTCGCCCCACCCACCACTCCCACTCACAGCCAGATGTCATCGCTCAGTTACCTTCCCTCTGTCCGTCACATGCCCCACCATGGCAAGAGTGCGCTGCTTGTTTGGGCCCATCCCACCCACACAGCTCACTCTCTCTGGCTAGCATTGCTTCGGGCTTTCACCCACACACCTTTCCTTCTATACTCAACTAGATATAACCCACTCCTTGAGCAATGAAGCCATTCAAAATGCATGGAAGTATAGCTGTTCATAGAAATGTAGAGAGGTCATGTGCTTCCAAATCAGTCTCAAATCGGTCATCAGAAGGGGACTGATTCTTGGGAACTTTGGGTATGACAAATCTCCCCATCACACTGCTTGCTCTTCCCAAATATTCATTTTCCTCTACATCTGCTATGATGTCTGCATCATACTCCAACTTACTTATCCAAGGTTGCGAGAAGTCAATTGCAAACATTTTGTGAACCAAGGTTGTCAAAGGGGAAGATCACTAGGATGAGGCAGCAAAGATGATCATGGCAGAAATGGTGAATGCATGAACGCATTTTGAAGCATTCAGATTACTCACATTGTGATAGAATGAGGTGGAGGCTGTCATATCACATGCAACCCACATACCTCACTTGATTATAGCAGTGAAGGTGTTCTGGCCAGATGATATCAAGGACGAGTGGCCGAACTGGGAAGTGATCTGCATTTGCAACCCATCAACTTTGGAGGGGCATAAGTGGGGGGCACGTGTTGATCGTGGCCAGGAGAGCAACAGTGACGGAGGTAAGTCCTTGAAATCTATGCTAGGGAAGAGAAAGGTGGAGGAGAGTACAGAGAAAGGGGGTGAGTTGGAAATGATGGTGAAGAAGGGTAAGAAGGCCATCAGGCCTGAGAGGATGGAGGTCAAGAAGAGCAGCATTAAGAATGTGGATATCGAGGTGACGAACGCAGATACGTGACCCACCCATCGGCAGTGCATCATAAAAGTTGACGGACAAGGCTCATTGACAAATCTAATGCCAACACAAAGTAGCAAGTCTGCTGGGGATTCAATTCCTCCTCCACAGGGGTCACAAGCAAGCGGCCAAGAACTCCATCCGCAAGGACAGTACAACCAGTGCACAAAGCATAGTAGTCCCTGGTATGAGGCAATCAGTGGGTTGGCATGTGCATACTGCAAGAGGAACAAACAGAAATGTTCTCATGCGGGAAACAGGCAAGGACATGTGGCATCCTGTGCACCATCCAGGGTGGCGACCCCCACATCCAGGCCCCCCTCCCCACCCCAGCCTAAAGAGAAGCCCTGCCACAGGAGTCGCACGCCAGGTAAGATGTCAGATAATGGCAGATTTGCTCTTTGTTGTTATTCCTGTTATTGATCATGTATGTTTAGTCATTATTAAGATCCCCCTAACAGATGATTCCGAGCCTGTGTCTGACGAGGGTCCTGTGACACTCCCCACTCTGGGCACATCCGTAGCGGGTTCTGCAAAAGGTGCATCTTGGACATGCTCAGGAACTGTCAGAACTTGCAGCCAGTCCCAAACTTCCCACTCAAGAATGATTCTGCTCACAACTATTGTGCCCGCCCGCCACATGCTGCCTCTGAGCACAGAAGCCCTTAGCCCTCACACTCAGCCAGCAAGCCCTTTGTCAATCCCCCCTGCTATTAATCTTGGACAAGTGTACTTGACCACTGGTGTTGCAACGGTAACTCACACAGAATACAATGCCCTAAAGCTAGAAATGCAGAGACTGCAACAAACGCTGGAGGTTGTTACCAAGGAACACAGTGATAGCCTGGATATGGTCACCAACTGGGTACTTGCAAATCAACAGATGCAGGCGAAGATGCAAAGGTTGGTTGCTCAGTGAAACGTGTTGCAGGAAGAGGTCCGGACATTGAGAGATGGCTATACCACGCTGTGCCAGGTTATTGAAGGATTGAGGCAGAAATTCTTGGAGGTGGATGGTGTGATGGTTGGCAAAAAGGCAGTGTCAATGCGGGGGATATGAACAAAGGTAGGACCAGGGCTGTTTCTATAACTCCTCAACACCTCTAGCACCCTATAGGTGACCATCCGTCCACGCCATCATCTGACTTTCCTAAGCGCTAGGAAAGTGCTGGCAAAGCTGACCATTTTGTGTTAGGGTAGGCACCCATTATGTGAGCCCCTTTAGCAAGTCGCTTGAGGCTGCTTAGGCCAAAGCCAACCAATCAGAGCCCCAGGCTGGCTCGAAAGATTGTGACTACCAATTATGTTTCTAACTGCTTTGCAGATGATCCCCCACAAGTCCGACAACCAAGGTGGTCTTTCCTGTGGTAGCCAGCATCACTGCAAGCACTGCCTCGTCTGCATCCCTACTTAATTCCACATCATCTGCAGCCATCACTACTTACATCCAACCACCCTCCCCTCCCACGTTCATTCCCACATTTCTGGAAAACACAGGAGTCCTCCCAACCATTACACAGCATTTGTCAATATGCACATTTTACATTCCCCTTCAACGTCTGAAGAACGATCAAGGTCACTTCCTCTTGCATGATATGTCGGAAGTAGGGGACATTTTCAACTACCCTTATGATTTGGTAATACAATATCTTGTGTTAATGATTATAATTCCAATATGTCATGTTTTTGAATGATGTCCTCCCACTACATGTTGCACTGAACCACACCCACAGAGTTTTATGTGTAAACAAGCTCATTCCCTGTGTGTAACATGGCCTGTTTGTATGAATGTCAATATGCCTCCCGGATAGAAACAATCAAACATAACTCCATCCCTCCCTCTGCTCCCCCACCCTTGTTATTGGCATTGTGCCAAACAGAGAAGCAGCCCTTCTGCAACACACACAAGATGTCACCAACTCAACTCGTCTCTACTCTGACAGATCTGGAATCAATGGACATATAGGAGCATCCATGATCAGCTGTCACGCTATTCCCCCCCCCTCTCTCTATGCTATCGCCTCGGTACTAACTCACCTCACACAGTCTTTGAAGCTGAAGCCCTTGACCTCAAACTCCTACTCAGAACTAGGGTTCGTCATGGGTAACACCACGAGGTCCAAAGCCAACACCATACCCATATCCATGGATACTGTACCCTTAGCAGGTATGGGTACACACCAACCCATCAGAGTAATGGTGTTTCAAGAATGCTGCAGTCATGTGGCATTAGTAGTACATGAAAATGTACTAGTAATCTACGTACTACTGGACCTCCTTAGTCTCAGTTTCCCGCTTCCTTTTCAACTCTTGAGTCTTCACCATTCCTATAATGTCCCCTGTGAATAGTAAGTTGGATCTTCCCTATGCACCAAGGCATATGAAGGCACGGACAGTGGATGGTGTCAGCTGGTTTCGGGTGAAATTTAGGAGTTGCCTCCCTTGCGAGAAAACTCACTTGATGGCAGTAGAGGCTAATACATGCAATTAGCGTTTGTTAGTCAATTGTGCGCATGACAGTACACACCTGGAATGGAGAGAAAGTCGAGTGCCATGCGATGGATGGAGCTCGGGGTAATACCGCACCATCTCATACACCTCTTGCTAGGCATCTGCTAGCGCCAGTGCCAATGACATGCCTGTGTCTGTTACGAATTGATTTCGCGATCTACTCTTTTTCCTTTATCTTATCTTATCACACCATGATCTTATCTAAGATCACTCCTTTCTCTAATCCCTACATCTTCTATCTGATTAGATTAGATATGATG